>JBAKBP010009958.1:0-35000 GCA_037953745.1 Lithodes maja | reverse complement strand
TGCCATTCATATAGGCTTTTATTTCATTTCAGTTCAGGTCTGAAGATGGTTTATGCTTAAACCGAAACGTTACCAAAATAAAGATGTTTGTACCAGCGCTGGTGTTGATTTTTATCATCCGACTCCGATTCCCGCAACAAGAGAGTATTGCTTCTATATATATATATATATATATATATATATATATATATATATGTTTCTAGTCTCTCAGTGGGGATCGAACCACCGACCATCAGGATGATAGCCGACGCTTTAATCAATTACACCACGGCAGTCTAGCCGACTGCCGTGTCTAGCCGGCAGACTGCCGTGGTGTAATTGATTAAAGCGTCGGCTATCATCCTGATGGTCGGTGGTTCGATCCCCACTGAGAGACTAGAAACATTTAGTGGCTCACGTGTATTTGTGATATATTCTCAATATATATATATGTAAATATATATATATATATATATATATATATATATATATATATACAGAAAAGGGATCTTCATATTGTGTTCAGTTTCACTAGTAAACTCTATATTAGCATGCTGGCGGTTGAAGTACTCTAAATATAATGGTATATGATCAGGGGAGGAAAATACTAGGAACCAAATAAAAATATGTACCGATATATATATACCTGGTATATATATTACAGGTGAGATAGAGTCGGAGTAATAGATAATTAGAAATGTCTTGCTGGCGGAATGGATATGGGGATTACGTTCTGTATGTAGCGTCCAAGGTTCGAATCCCGGGAGAGTGGCATACTTTCATTAATTTCGGTAGGTGTGATTTGATGTTAACCCTTAACTGGCGGCGCGCAACATAAGTCGAGTGAAATAAATTTGGACTATGTGGCAGCACGCGACATAGGTCGTGTGGCAATTTCAGCACGTAATGTTGCTGAGAGAGAGAGACAAGTGGTGGCAGGAGAATAGCGAGCGTATGACTGCTCCAGACCACCGCGGCGGACCAACTGACATGAATCCCACCCTCCTCCACCCTCTCACACTCGCTACATAGTGAAATGTATGGGGAAAGTACCGAATTACATGGTTTTTGCACTCGTGTTGCGCGGTTGTTGCAAGAAAACTAGCGGTCATACAAGGATGGATCGCTGTGGTGTCATTGGAAAGCTCTGTTTATGCCCTTTCAGGGATAGATAATTGCTTTACGCTCTGGGTCTTATTTAGGCATGAAAATGATCACGTAAACAGCCCTATTTTGGGTAAAAACACCCCGCTGGTGGCTACATATTATTTACCGCCTAGGCCGCTCTTTAGGTGTTAAGAACAATGCTTAGATTAATAGCGAGATAGATGCATTGATTTGATTGATTGACCGATATGTGTGTGTTTTTTGCATGTGAGTGTGTGTTTATGTATTTAGACACTTGAAGATTCACTTACCTATTGAGATTAATCCTTAATCTATTGTCGGCTTTCTCCATTCTGTATGTGGTTAGGAGTCGGATTGCAAATACATTTCTGCAACGACGCGGACAAAGTAACATGGAGGCCATGACAGCGATGGGGCATCCGTGTCCTTCACTGATGCAGTCAGTAGGTATGGTACAGGTATTATGGCAGTGACGGCTGCACCTGACACGCCACGTTGGAAAGAGTTAACCATTGTTATGGTCGTTAGGTCATACCACGCTATATCCTTTTCAGTATTCACTTTCCAATTATCTGCTACTATTGAATAATATAATGGTAAATGTATTTTATTGTATATTGTACCGGTATGTTACTTACAGATATTGGGGGGGAATGATGAGAGAAAGAGGGAGAGGGAAAGAGTGGGGGTGAGGGAAAGAGTGGGGGAGAGGGAGGGAGGGAGGGAGAGGGACGGGATGGGGGTATCGGACGTTCGAATGTGTATACTAGTCATGGCGACTCCTGCGACTTTGCCTTTAAACGTCAAGAGTAAACGCCTTTACTAACACCATTTGCCAATTCCCTATATTACCACAAATTAACGGAAGGTGTCTTGTACACTGTGTCAAAGTAGCATTCCGATCAATTCATTGGTTTGAAAGATATTTGCGAAAAACGATGCCTCACGGTCCCTGAAATGCATAGTAGGTCGGGTAAAATATTATACGTGACAATATTATGAGTAAATTAACTGTACTTCAATTTGGATTTATAGATGTTCATGGGCTCAACTTGTACATAACACATTTTAACTCTTAAATAATTAACTATGGCACTATTGAGATTTACATATACATTTGGACTTGTACACAATTGTGTGCAGCATGTATCTTCAATAGATTCGTTTACGTATAAACCTGGAGTGCATGAAAGGCATTGTGATGTTTCAATGTAAATTGACTTGAATGGTCTATGCGGTTATACCCTTAGGGTATTAATGTGTGTGTGTGTGTATGTGTGTGTTATGTGATTAAAGGCTACTTGTGCACTTATGCTTTCGTCTTTGATACATGTATTTTAATTTGGATATACTAGATAACACACCCAATTTCTAAAACACCTGTTAATTACATACACCATTAATTATAAACACTCACACACACATACGTACAGTCGGTCACCTTTCCGACGGGGCCACCTATGGTAATTTCGCTGGGAGTCTTTCGCTCTGATACTAGTAAAATCGCTCACTCCCCCCCACCCTGAATCTGTTGCATATTATGTCCCATAGATGGCGTAGTTAGATTTGCGGGGGGGGGGGGGGGGGTTATTATTGTGTAGGAAAGGTTGGTTATGTAAATCAAACAAACAAATAAACAAACAAACACAAGTAGTGTATTAGCCTTTTGTACAATTTGATCATGGGCGATTTACATATTAATCTTATTTGATATACAGTATTTTACTATCATTTAACTTTTTACAAAGCAGTTTACAAACATTTACTGGCCATGAACTTTTGTTTATTTGGCCTATGCCTATTAACTCAAGATAATCGTATTCCGAAAGTAAATTAGTTGAACTACCGTAGGTATATATATTAAAGCAAATTACTATGTATTCTATGCCATCCAGGAAAATTGGTATGTCAAAATTTAAATGAAGCTGGCAACCGTATTTTATGATTGATTGTATTAACGATCTATTGCACAGCTAGATAAGGACTGAAATAATCTGCATCATCAAACATCCGTTACCTCACTGTAGACGTTTATGCTATGTTGACCTCTTTTGTCTCATGACAGAAAGTTGAAAATGGTATGGCTCAATTCCTCGCCACCCAACCACCTCTGAAAATGCCACACTTACAGCTGTTCAGGCATGCCAACATGTGTCACAATATCAATACATTCCCTCTATCTTTACTGTCCTTAACAATATAATGGTTTTGACCCACCTGCGTTATCTTTCAATGCTAAAAAATAACAGGTGCTTGATGTGCTTCCTGTGAAATTGTTTTGATTAGAAAAAATTGCAGAATACAACTGTTGGTATGCCTGGAGACAATTTATCCTAGTGACTTGCATTGGAAACCATTATTATAGTTATACTAATTAAAATACAAAGGATTACTGTGGTAATTTGATTTGGAACTTGAATAAATACTATATTCAAATAAATATATATTTGTTCTTACAACATAACTTATGTTTATATATTTCTGAACTATAATTACTACACTATAACACGCCACAAGCATATGCAAACAAGCAGGCATGAACACACGCACGCATACGCAAACGCACATAATTGCTATTGTTATGTCCACCCACTATTACATGAGGTGTCACGCAATATATGCTTATGATATATATCTCAATTGCGTAGCATACATTTAATACTGTTGCTAAATAATGACTTTGCAAAGTGTTCCATGTTACAACCAAAAATAATTATCTATAAAAAGTATATTCACTCCGATAATGTTTATTGAGGCTCACAATATTCTGAGTGTGTGTGTGTGTGATTACCAATTATGCCAAGAGTAATGCTTAGAATGTTGACGTAGTTTGTTTCCGAGGTTAGATAGTGATGGTCGACCAATGACTATCACTGTTGTCAATTGCATGAGAATATGTTATTAGTTGTCTGAGATTGCACAGCATATAAAAGAAAAAACAATGCTGTAATAGTTTAAACAAATAGTACATTTAAAAAAATAACAAATGTAAGGTAGCTTTCTAAAGTCATAAGAGTAGGCGAAAACCTATACTATATCATTAATTATAGCATATTTATCCCACGACTTATGTGACACCAAATGATAATATGGATTTTAAACAGGTTATATATAGGCCAATAGTAGATGCAAGTTATCAATATGACAACATTCGATGGCGGGTCACGCAAGTATAATGTGTCTAACACAGAAGAAAAAATAACAACGCCTTATTTGGTGAAAATTACGTTATATGTGGACTTATTTTACTCCATATCATTATGTGTGTATCTGCTCTTTTGTAATCATATTTACAAGCAGCCTCGTAAGGATCAGTATATATGTTGTTGCTTGTTTTCCCTTTTACTTATTTGCTAAACGTGACATGTTGGGTACACTTATACAAATTGTGTCACAATCGTATGATAATAATCAGAATATTTCCTTGCTCTACCATGGGTCATGGGTATGCGGCAAAAGGAAAGTAGGAGGCAGAGGTATCAGGAAGGGAAGCGAGTGGTGGAATGATACGGTGAGAAAGGCAGTTGAGGAGAAGAGACAGTGTTTTGAGAGGGGTTTACAGGATGGTAGTGTTGAGGTATGGGAGAGGTACAAGGAGAAAAGGAGAGAGGCAAAACGGAAAATTAGAGAAGCGAAAAAAGATGCAAACGAAAGGTGGGGCCAAAGGCTGAGTGAGAATTTTGAAGAACGAAAGAAGATGTTCTGGAAGGAGGTAAATAAAGTAAGGAAAGGAGGACAATAGAGGGAAGAGTCAGTGAAAGATGAAAATGGAGAATTACTAGTGGAACCAGTTGAAGTGAGAAAAAGATATGCCGAGTATTTTGAATCTTTGTTAAATACAAGAGATGGAAGAGAAGCAGTGATTGAAGCAGAGGTGGATGGAGATAGGTTACCCAGGCCACCCAGGTGGCAGGGAATGAATGAAAGGATTGAGGAAAATTAGGTGAAAGAAGCAGTGAAACAAATGAGAGCGGGAAAAGCAGAAGGTTTGGATGGTATTGCTGTGGAGTGTATAAAGAAGGGTGGAGATGTGATAATAGATTGGTTGGTGAGACTTTTCAATGAGTGCTTTGCTGTGTCAATGGTACCAATAGACTGGAAGAGTGCATGTATTGTGCCGTTGTACAAGGGGAAGGGATATCGGCAGGAGTGTTCAAGTTATAGAGGTATTAGTTTATTGTCAGTGGTTGGAAAGCTGTATGGCAGGGTGTTGATAGAGAGGATAATAAAGTGTACGGAAGTTGCAATAGGAGAAGAACAGTGCGGTTTTAGGAGGGGAAGAGGGTGCGTGGATCAGATGTTTGCAGTAAGACAGTTATGCGAGAAGTATTTAGAGAAGCATAAGGAGATATTTTGGGCTTTTATGGACTTGGAAAAAGCGTATGATCATGTGGACTGTGAAGCAATGTGGAAGGTGTTAAGGAATTATGAAATAGGAGGAAATTTGTTAGAAGCAGTTAAGAGTTTTTATGAAGGGAGCAGAGCATGTGTGAGAGTAGGACATGGTGAGTTGAGTGAATGGTTTGAGGTAAAGGTAGGTTTGTGACAGGGTTGTGTAATGTCACCATGGCTGTTTAATATGTCTATGGATGGTGTGGTGAGGGAGGTGAAAAGGAGAACTATGGGAAGAGGATTGGGTTTAGTAGGAAAGAATGGTAGAGATTGGGAGTTGAATCAGTTGCTGTTCGCTGATGACACAGTATGGGTGGCGGATTCTGATGAGAAACTGCAGCGGGTAGTCAAAGAGTTTGGTGTGGTTTGTGGAAGGAGGAAACTGAAGGTGTACGTCAATAAAAGTAAAGTAAATATGGTGTGTAATAGGGGAGAGCATAGGGTGAATCTATGTGTGAGGCTGGATGGGGAAATATTGGAACAAGCAGAGTATTTTAAATATCTAGGAGGAACGATAAGCAGGAGTGGAGGTATGGAAGTGGAGGTAAAACAGAGAGTGTGTGAAGGAAGGAAGGTTTTCGGAGCAATGGGAAGTATGTGGAAGACGAGAAATCTCGGAGTGAAAGTAAAAAGTGCACTGTATCAAGGAATTGTTGTGCCAACAGTGAGGTATGGGGCTGAGACATGGGCTCTGAAGAAAAAGGAGAAAAGAGGGCTGGATGTGATGGAGATGAGCTGCTTGAGGAGTATGTGTGGAGTTACTCGTAGAGACAGATTGAGGAATGAAGAGATACGTAGGAGAGTGGGGCAGCAGGAACATTTGTCAGCCAAAGTGGACAGCAGGGTGCTGAGCTGGTATGGTCATGTTGAACGAATGGGAGATGAAAGGCTTAAAAAGAGAATATGTGAGTCAGGTACAAGGGGAGATAGAAGGGTAGGAAGACCCCCATTGAGATGGAGAGACTGTGTAAGAGTACTTCTTTGATTTCCCATGGAATGATTTCTGCTTCCATGGCCGAGGACCCTCGGAGAGTGCTGAACGCATTACCGAGGTAATCCTATCGGGCATGGAAGCATACATTCCATTCTCTTTCTCTCAGACTAATGCTAAAAAATCTTGGTTTACTCACGCCTGTTCTACTGCTGTCCGCAATAAGGAGGAAGCATTCAAACGGTACCGACGCCTTAAAACTCAAGACTCTCATTCTTCATATGTTTCTGCCCGGAATCAAGCCAAATCTGTTCTTCGACTTGCCAAACACTCTTTCATCAATAATAAATGCACTGAACTATCCAACTCTAGCTCTTCCCAAGCTTTCTGGCATCTAGCCAAAAACCTCTCCAACAATTTCTCTTCCTCGTCTTTCCCTCCCCTTTCCCACTCTGATGGCACAACCATCACTTCTTCCTCTGACAAAGCTAAACTCTTCGCTCAAACTTTTGCTAGAAACTCCACCTTGGATGATTCCGGTGCTATTCCTCCCTCTCCGCCCTCCTCTCTCTTACTTATGCCTAATATCCTAATCTCTTCTAAAGATGTACTTTCTACCCTCTCTGGGCTTAACACTAATAAGGCGTACGGTCCGGACGGTGTTCCTCCTGTTGTTCTCAAAAACTGTGCTTCCGTGCTGACTCCCTGCCTAGGCAAACTCTTTCGTCTCTGTCTATCCTCTAACGTCTTCCCTTCATGCTGGAAGTTTGCTCACATTCAACCTGTCCCAAAGAAGGGTGACCGCTCTCAACCCTCCAACTATCGTCCAATTGCTCTTATCTCTTGTCTTTCTAAAGTTTTTGAAACTATTCTTGCTTCCAAATTTCTTAAGCATTTCTCTTCTCATAATCTGCTCTCAGATCGCCAGTATGGCTTCCTTAAGGGTCGCTCTACTGGTGATCTTCTTTCATATCTTACTAACTCTTGGTCATCCTCCTTTCGGGACTTCGGTGAGACTTTTTCTATTGCACTAGACATATCGAAAGCCTTCGATAGAGTCTGGCATAAATCTTTAATTTCTAAACTACCCTCCTTCGGTTTCTATCCCTCCATCTGTGCCTTTGTCTCTAATTTCCTTTCCGGCCGTTCCATAGCTGCGGTTGTGGACGGCCATTGTTCACTTCCTCACCCTATAAACTCCGGTGTTCCTCAGGGCTCTGTCCTATCTCCTATTCTCTTTCTAATTTTTATAAATGATCTCCTTAACTGTACCTTAATTCCCATCCATTCATACGCAGACGACTCAACCTTACACTACTCCATTAGTTTTTCAGAACGCCCCAGCCAGCAATCCCTCAACGACAAACGTAATGAAGCCATAGAACTCTTAAATTCTGATCTAAATACTATTTCCAATTGGGGCAGAGAAAACCTTGTTAACTTTAATGCTTCCAAAACCCAATTTCTCCATCTATCTACCCGTCAGGATCTCCCAGCGGACTATCCCTTATTCTTCAACAATACAAAAATCAACCCTTCATCTTCTCTCAATATTCTTGGTGTCTCTTTTTCTTCTGCTCTCATTTGGAAGGACCATATTACCAGTCTTGCTAAGGCAGCCTCCCAGAAGCTGGGTGTGCTCAACCGCCTTAGGGGGTTCTTTTCCCCTGCACAGCTTCTTGCTCTGTACAGGGGCATAGTGCGCCCTTGTATTGAGTATTGTTCACATGTGTGGGGAGGTTCCTCTCACACCGCTCTCCTAGACAAAGTTGAAAGGAAGGCCTTTCGTATCATTAACTCCCGTCCACTCACCAACTCTCTGCAATCTCTCTGTCTCCGCCGCAATGTTGCATCTCTCTCGCTATTCTATCGCTACTATAATAATCAGTGTTCCTCAGAGCTATCCCAGTGCATACCACCTCCTTTACGTAGGGCACGTGGTACCCGTCTTGCAACTCAATCCCACCCCTACTCTGTGCAACTCTCCAACCCAAGAGTGAAACGTTACTCTCAAACTTTCTTCTACTCAACATCTGAGCTCTGGAACTCTCTCCCAGAATCAGTCTTTCCCTCTTCCTATGACTTAAATTGCTTCAAACTCAGTGTGTCCAGGCATTTTGGCTCGAACGTCCCTTGATTTTGGCCGTGTCACTCTTTCAACTATGGGGGAGGCACTCGCTATAGGCAGTTATGCCTTTTGCCTCCCTCAATCACATAGAAAAAAAAAAAAAAAGAAAAAAAAAGAAAGGCTTTGGATGATAGAGGAATGACTATAGATCAGGCAGGGGAAGTGGTGGTGGACAGGAGTGAATGGAGAATGCTTGTGAATAGTTGAGTGAACACGTGGTCATTTGGAGTAAGGGGTCGGGCGCAAGTTGGACTAGATAATAGTCCATCAGGCGCCTGGCCCGGGGAGACGATTAATATGAAGGGTGTGCCTGGAAGTGTGGTGGGAGGGCTTGTGGCTTTGTCTCCGCTGCATGTCTGCCTGCCGAGATCGGAACCTCTCCGGGTGGTCAGGGGCCGGGGGAGTGCTGGAGCGACCTTGGTAACCCTGGTCTCTGGGTCTTCTCCTGGGTGACCTGGATGTGTGAGAGTTTGTGTTTTGTATCTGTGTTTATTTTTTGTTTTATGTTGTTTTTGTGTTTTCCCTGTTCTTGCTCTGTCTTGAGTCGGCTACCCCCAAAATGGGGATTGGGCCTGAGCATATAGATAGATAGATATATAGACCATGGGTCAAACCTATAGTTTACTTTACATAATCCGTGCCCGATCTATATTTATGAAAATGGACTGAAACTTGTATTTTGGCTAATTATCTTGCCTATGCTTATAATCCTGTTAACAATATATTTGTGTTGTGCATAACTTCACATTTTAGCATGATTCGTTGACATTCCTAATCTCTCGCACAAATATATATGAAGCAAATCGAAATCGCCAGGCTCCACATTGGTGAAATAAGGTTGGCTAATGTATGATGGCTACTGTCTGCATAACATGTAATTCTAAATATTCAAATATTCTTTTGAAGTTATATACTTTTAACTATTTTGTATTGGCATATACAATAGATTTAATGATTGTGGTAACGATTCATACAATAATTTAATTGTATTAAAGGCTGTACTACAAACTATTATTACATCTAGCAAACTCAAAATGATCACTCACATCCCTCTTTACAGAACGAAGACCCATTCATTCATACAGACTTACACTAATATATCGCTATCGCTCGCCAGGAAAAAATCGACACCTAAATGACACGAACAGAAAACTAATAGGGCTAAACTTGAGAAAGAAAGGGGAACAGAAAAAAGCCCCATCTCCCCTTAACCTCGTATAATTTAGCCGAGTACTGCTATTGTAAACAGATTAGGTTCTCTGAGATAAGGTAATCGTAGGATAGGTTTAACCCCTTCTGTACCGCGACGTCTTTTTAATTTTATTCTAGCTATATTTAGAAGATTTTTTGCAGCTTAAGAAGGATCTGTGGTATAATAAAGGGTTAATTGAGATAGTTCAAAGCCGCTTAATTGCTAGAGGGCCTTTTTAAGCTGAAAAATATCGTCTAATAGTCTCTAGAAGAAAATAAAAAGACGTCGCAGGTACAAAAGGAGTTAAGACAGACTGAGTAGAACTATTAACACAATTATGTAATTTAGGTGGTCGCCACGTTCTAACGATCAACGTTATACGGATAAAGGAAAAGGATATATTGATATTAGGGAATATTACATAGAAACACACGAAAAATATACGAGAGAATGGAAGTGAATTACATAATAATGACGAAATACGGTAGAAACTCTTATAACTCTATAACTCTTATATTGAAGGCCTTCAATATGTCTAGCGCAATAAAAAAGGTCACACCGAAGTCCCGAAAGGAGGATGACCAGGAGTTAGTAAGATATGAAAGAAGATCTCCAATAGAGCGACCCTTAAGGAAGCCATACTGGCGATCTGAGAGTAAATTATGAGAAGATAAATGCTTAAGAAATTTGGAATTAAGAATAGTTTCAAAAAAATTAGAGACACAAGAGATGAGAGCAATTGGACGATAGTTGGAGGGTTGAGAATGGTCACCCTTCTTTGGGACAGGTTGAATGAGAGCGAACTTCCAGCAAGAAGGGAAGACGTTAGAGAAGAGACAGAGACAAAAGAGTTTGCCTAGGCAGGGAATCAGCACGGAAGAACAGTTTTTTAATACAACAGGAGGAACACCATTCGGACCATACGCCTTCTATGTACTAAGCCCAGAGAGGATAGAAAGTACATCTTTAGAAGATATTAGGATATTAGGCATAAGTAGGAGAGAGGGGGGTGGAGAGGGATGAATAGCACCGGAATCATCCATGGTGGAGTTTTTAGCGAAAGTTTGAGCGAATAGTTCAGCTTTGTCAGAGAAAGAAGTGAAGGTTGTGCCATCAGAGTGGAAAAGGGGAGGGAAAAACGAGGAAGAAAAATTGTCGGACAGGTTTTAGGCTAGATGCTAGAAAGCTTGGGAAGAGCTAGAGTTGGATAGTTCAGTGCATTTATTATTGATGAAAGAGTGTTTGGCAAGTCGAAGAACAGATTTGGCTTGATTCCGGGCAGACACATAGGAAGAATTAGATTCTTGAGGTTTAAGGCATCGGTACCGTTTAAATGCTTCCTCCTTATTGCGGACAGCAGTAGAAAAAGCATGAGTAAACCAAGAATTTTTGCACTAGTCAGAGAGAAAGAAAATGGAATGTATGCCTCCATGCCCGATAGGATTACCTCGGTAATGCGTTCAGCACTCTCCGAGGGTCCTCGGCCACAGAAGCAAAATTCATTCCATGGGAAATCAAAGAAGTACTGCCAGAGAGCCCCCCAGGCATCAGCGACAAAGTGCCACAAGCGCCGCCTGCTAAGAGGATCAGGTGGCCGTACTGGAGAGATAGGACAGATGACAGATAAGTTTATGGTCGGAGGAGCACAAAGGAGAGAAGAGATCGACAGTATAAGAAGAAGGGTTAGAAGTTAGAAACAAGTCAAGAATGTTGGGCCAATCTCCGAGGCGATCCGGGATACGGGTAGGTTGGTGAACCAACTGCTCTAGGTCATTTAGGATAGAAAAGACGTAGGCTTGTTCACCAAGTTGGTCAGTAGAATTAGAGGAGAGCCATTGGTGGTGATGAACGTAGAAATCTCCTAAAATAGAGATTCAGAGAAAGGAGAAATGGCTACAGTAGAATGTGTTCCACTTTAGAGTTTAGATAATCAAACCATTTGGGAAAGTCGGTACTGTTAGGGGAAACACAGATATCACATAAAGATTTAATATGAAAATGACAGGAAAGATTGATCCAAAAAGTGGAGAATTCAGAGAAGCCAAAATCGGAAATACGAGAGCAAGTGAGTTTGTTGTGCACGTATGCACAACATCTGCCTTTGGCTTTGAAACTAGGATAGAGAAAGTAGGAGGATACAGAGAAGGGGCTGATGGCAGTTGCTTCAGACACCTGAGTTCCACACCCAATAAATATGTCAGCCTTGGCTGGGATCGAACCCAGGTCAAGCAGATTCACATGTGAGCGTGCTTGCCACTCGATCACCGTGGCTCCAGTGCTGAATGAAATTATCAAGCACTAGTCTCGATAAAATGTATGATTGCAGCCAAAACAATAAGGGTGAACCATGGTCAGGAGGTTCATGGTCGATGTATGAACTATTAACGCGGATATTATATGCGATTGTTGTTACAGGAATGAATGGAGAAGGTTTGTTAGGAAGAACATGTGAAGGTATTTGTAACCTTTTAATTGACAAACCTGGAAGGTCATCATCCCCGATGTTGTGAAGAGACTTTGTTGTGGAAGTGTATATCATCTGAGGTGAAGTCAATGATATTGAGGCCTGGTTAATGTTGTTCCGAATGTTAAGATACTTGCTTTGGAAGGTGTTTATTGAATTAATTTTCTCCCGGTCATCATTGTTCCCTTTCTAATGTCCCTTGCTAATCCTCCCCATTTATTTAACGGGAATGAAGGGTTGGCTATTGACTATCTGACTGCCTGTTAGACTTTCTGTGGTAGCATTAGCATGACCAGGTGCTGTCTGTTATATACTAATGACTATACTGTTTCACCCCTGATAACCTATTTCTGCGTATTTCAGCATATTTGTTTTCGGTTGAAGTGATTGAAGTGTTTTTAAAGTGAGTGAAGTGTTTTAAAGTGAGTGAATTGTTTTTTAAGTGAGTGAAGTGATCTGAAGAAAGTGACTGTCACCATGCCTCGCGCTTGTGCGAACTGCGCCGGTAGGTTTGGTGAGTCCATGTTTGCTACTATCGATCTTCAAGACTGCCGGCTCTGCCAGCAACGAGAGAATTTTACAGTGAAATTAGATGAAGCCTACAACAAGATCAACGTCCTCACCATGAAGCTGGAATCACTCCAAGAGTTTGTAACACTCAACGTTGGAGTACCACAAACTTCAATTGTCACCGCAACTCCAGCAGCCACCAACGCCCCAACGTCAACTGCCAACAATTCAACGCCTACAGTAGCCATTTCAGCTGATGTATCCGATACTCAAGATACAAATAGTGACTCTCTTCCCCCTCAAGACAACTTCCGTGTCGTGAGGAACAACGTTTGCCCCAAGACCAGGAAACACATACCGATTACCGAGTGTCAAAACCGTTTCCAGATACTCGCAGACTCAGATGACGAAGAGGAAATAGAAGAAGTCCGGCTCGTGGGAGACTCGATGATACGTGGTCAGCTCACAGAGTTTTGCGCCAGGGCACCTAAGACCAGGAAGCGTTTTTGTATCCCTGGTGGTGGTGTGGATGACGTAGTTGCAGCAGTTGACGAAGTATCAAAGCTGGCCCCTGCTAATACAATGTACGTCATCCACGTTGGATCCAACGATGTGCAGCGAACCCGGTCGGAAGATTTGCTTTTAAAGTACCAGCAGCTGATCAAGTCGTTTAAGGAGAAGTCATCAAGGATCATCGTCTCAGGAATCGTCCCCCGGCTCGGTGTAGAGAGCCGATTTTACAACATAGCCACCAGCACAAATCGTTGTCTAGCAAACCTCTGCAGGAAGGAGAACGTGGGATTCGTCAACACCTGGGACAATTTCTACTACGATGACTATTTGTTTTCGGACGATGGAGTTCATCTGAACCAGGTGGGAGCAGCACGTTTTGGGCGTCTTCTCAACGATGCGGTGAAGGATTTTCGGAGAAGAAATCGACTCAGCACAGGACAACCAGGAAGGAGGACCGAAGACAGCGAGGACGGCAACCTACAAAGGAATTAAATACTAATCCGTCAAGAACCGCGAATTTGGATAAATCTCCACCAACACGACCCAAATTCAAAACCGTCAGGGATAACGACCGAGGACCGAGGACAGCCATGAATGTAAATGTAGATCCGACCAGAACCAAAAATTCGATGAAAGAACGTTCTGCGAGTTCTAAAACCGCAACTTTAAAGGTTTTCTATGCAAACGCTCGTAGCATACGCAATACATTTTCAGATTTAGAGGAACTAGTGTTTACAGAAAATTATGATGTGATTGGCATAACAGAATCTTGGCTCAATACAGAAGACAGAGACTTTTTAGCAGAGTATTCACTTCCCGGTTATGTAATGTTTGAGAACAGCCGAATAAATAAAAATGGAGGTGGCGTTTTATTTTATATCAAAAAAAGTCTTAACCCGACCCTCGTGTCAAAACCTCAAATTGTGAACGTCGACACATCTTTTGTGCTAATAAAGAATAATAAAGGTACAAAAATAATACTTGCGTTAATATACAGACCTCCAGCTCAATCAGTGCAAACTGACCGAGAAATTTACGAACAAATTGCAGATGTAAGTAACTCACAAGATACCGTAATTTTTGGCGACTTTAATTTACCTGTGACCAAGTGGGGCGATACTCTTACTTCACACTCCGGACATGACTTGTATACGAACTTGCAAGAGAGTTCGCTTTATCAATTTGTTCGAACGCCGACCCGTGGTAATAACGTTCTTGACATTGTACTTGCAACAAAAGAAGAATTGATAGAGAATTTGAATGTTGGTGATGAATTCAGTAACAGCGACCATCGTACGATAACTTTCACTTTAAAGTTTACTAGTAACGAACCAAATAGTAGCATCGAAAAAGTCCCTAATTTCAAGAAAGCAAACTTCCATAAACTTAGAGCTATGTTTAAAGAAACTGACTGGAGCTTTTTAATTAACAATAACGACATAAATACATCTTGGAAGTTATTCGAAACCACTTACCTAAAAGCAGTGCAAGACTGCATACCATCGAAAATACGGCGTCCAGGCCATAATAATAAGCCCAAATGGTGGAATAAAGATATTTCAAACTGCCTGCTTGCTAAAAAATTTGCTAATGATAGATTAAAATCCTCACAAAATGACGAAGAACGGGTGAAATTTGTAGAGCTACGACGCAAAGCCAAAAAGTTAATTAAGCAAAGTAAAAAGACCTTAGAGTTACATATTGCGAATCAAAGTAAAACAAACCCGAAAGAATTCTATAGTTATATCAGAAAGAAAAAAGTAGTTACTTCAACTGTTGGACCGTTAGTCGATGAAAAAGGAGAATACACCAAAGACGAAGTACAAATGAGTAATGCCCTCAATACCTTCTTTGCATCAGTTTTTACAACCGAAGACCTCAGTGATATCCCTACACCATCGCCGATTCAGATTGATAATTCAGATGTTCTAAGCAATATCACCGTTACAGAGAGAGAAGTATTGAATTGTTTAGATAAACTCAAAGTAAATAAAACGCCAGGACCTGATACAATCTCGCCTAGAGTTCTAAAGGAAGCTAAGAATGAGCTCTCCAAACCACTGACATTACTATTCAATAAATCCTTGCAGTCTGGCACTATGCCTGATCAGTGGAAGCTAGCCAACGTAACACCGATATTCAAAAAAGGCAGCAAATCCCTACCCAGTAACTATCGTCCAATTAGCTTAACCTCAGTTGTATGTAAAATGCTAGAAACGGTCATACGAGACAGACTCGTAAATCACTTAGAGGAAAATAACATACTTAAAGATACTCAACACGGCTTTCGTAAAAAACTTTCCTGTTTAACAAACCTCTTAGACTTCTTCCACGATATCCTCAACCTCTACGATGAGAGTAAAGCTGTAGATATTATATACCTTGATTTTCAAAAGGCCTTTGACAAAGTTCCCCACAAACGTTTACTGCTAAAACTAAAAGCGCATGGAATACAAGACGGTGTGTTGAAATGGATAGAAAATTGGCTCAACAACAGAAAGCAAAGAGTAGTCATAAACGGTAAGGCATCTAAATGGACCAATGTAAGTAGCGGGGTACCCCAGGGATCGGTACTAGGACCAATTCTCTTTCTAATTTACATCAACGACATAGATGAGGGTCTCACCTGCACAATCTCAAAATTTGCTGACGATACAAAAATTGCAAATAGCGTACTCTCAAAAGAACAAGTTGACGATATGCAACACAATCTAGATAAATTGTCATGTTGGGCCCAAATTTGGCAAATGAGTTTCAATGCGGATAAATGTAAAGTACTACATGTCGGATACCTAAATGAGAAAGCAAACTATTCGATGAATGGCACTCAGCTTAAGAATGTAAACAGAGAAACTGATCTGGGAGTAACAATATCGAGTAACCTAAAACCGAGTCAACAATGTTCAGAAGTTGTTAAGAAGGCAAACAAAATAATTGGCTTTATAGGCAGGTCATTTGAGCATAAATCCAAAGAAGTTATCCTAACCCTTTACAATTCCTTAGTCCGCCCTCTTCTGGAATACTGCGTTCAATCCTGGTGCCCTTATTACCAAAAAGATATAAACAAGCTAGAACGAGTTCAACGTAGAGTTACCAAAATGATACCTAGCCTAAAGAACAAACCATACGAAGAGCGTCTTAGAGAATTAAATCTATTTCCTTTAACCCAGCGCAGATTAAGAGGCGACTTAATTCAAGTGTTCAAAATCATCAAAGGCATCGACAATATGAACTGTAGTAAGTACTTCACTATCGACCAATCTAATTACACACGGGGAAACGGTTGCAAAATTATTGGTAAATCTTTTAACTCGCACGAATCTAAGAATTTCTTCTTCAATCGAGTTGTCAACTTGTGGAATGGGCTTCCCCGAAACGTTATAGACTGCAGCACCGTTGATTCATTTAAATTCCGCCTAGACAAATATCTCGCATCAAACCCGCGACTGACTGCGTTTGTAAATGAATAACTTTATCCTCCCCTCAGTTACTAACCCATATGTCCCCTACTAACTTCCTAGTCCTGCCACGTTAGTGGCAGGGCAGTAGTTCCCTTTCCAATGTTCCCTTACCCACTCTAAACCACTGTTTGGACACTTGATCCTCAGTGTTTTGGAGGACAAGCAGCCTAGAAGGGTCACTAGATCTGTTGTTGCTTGATTTCCTTTGTACCAGGTAGATGTCAATAGTTCCAGCTGATTGACTTGTGCGACCGTGATTACTTAAACCTTTAAGAATTGTTACGATCGGGTCTCGTATAAATCAGTGGCTCTTATACATTGGACTAGACTGGCATAAATGCAACAACGGAAACGCTAGATCCAACCCCTGATATATAATCCCGTCGAACAAAGAACACATATACCCTCCAGAGTTATATCTGCGATAGCGGGGTATCTTAACTCTCAGTATCTATGTGCTTCTACTATAGGCTAATGTTCTCTGAAACAGCCTATTACCTATAACATATGGTTGCTTAGTTATGGTACACAAGGAAAAGATAGTTAAGTTAATTAAATCACAAGAGTGATCTAATGCAAACAAGAAGAAGGTTTACTTAACCTTACTTTAATCAATAATATCTGTCACTCCTTTATGAAAGAAAGTGTTGTAAAGTCCTCAAGCACCGAACAAGGAATCTTCTGAATAATGTCGGATGCTACTAAGAAGAACGTATCGGAAATGGAACCACAAAATAGCAGGAGGCAGGACAATGCACGTGTAGGCTAAATACACAAAAAGGCTGGACATATAATGTTATTGGACACAAGAATATTATAAGCGGTGCAACTGTAATAATACTCGCCACGAAAAAGTAGTACTCCTATTAACAAAACCGGTCTATGCTGGTTGTGTCTCTCTACAGCAACCTAGACCTCAAAATGCTTGTGTAAAAATAATGGGTATGCATAAAAGAGTATATGATCTAATCCAGCTAATGTCTACCCGGGTTATTAAAGTCTAGCTGGGATGCGCAAAGGTATAGAATTCTGGTGGAGCAAGGCAGCTCCTAGCCTAGTGTGGACCTTGGGTCTGTGCGGCCTGATTACGTTAATATGAAGGGGTGCTCTCTTGAGGATTCTCGATCACAAGTATCGAGTATCCTCCTGGCGACCCTCAAAAGTAAATGCAAATAGAGTTAGAACAGTGTTGGGTGGATTAGGCAAGCAGCCCTCACGCACTACACAGTCTAAACTCCAAGGTACACAGACACAAGATCCACCCAGGTAACCCACAGAATCCGTAGTGTCGTGTAGCTCAAAAGTAGCCTACACACATTGAAAATACCAACAGCAAGGTACCTGATCCCTAGTCTAGCATTATTTGACCCTGTAGAAACATTAGTGATTGATGGAGACAGTCTGAGCAATGCAATCTCCCAAAAATACAATGACTATCTTTAACCTTAATCTAGTACATAAGAAATGTGAGATCCAGCATAAAATACAGTCTGATCACCAATTCAAGGTGTGGATGCAGAGAACCAGAGGGGGATTGATATTAATAAAAGGTGAGGAAGTAGTGGAAATGATAGAGGCAGTAGGAGAGAAAGATTCTAAGACAAGAGTGTGGGACAGTTCAAGGAAGATGCTTAGAGTATGCTGTCTGGGAAGGATCTGACAAGGATATTCCCATGGACCTCCTGGTTGGAGTCCCAGTTCGCAAGAATGGCACGAGAGCGCGCGACAGTCGCCCAGTAAGCAGCCGCGTAGTAGGCAGTGTTAAGCAGGAAGTGTGACGTTAACCACTCCGTTAGAACCGCATGGCTTGTCCTACAGTGACGCACTAGGATCGCCAGGGCAGTGGATGGGGCTACACTTTATGTATTAGAGTGTGCTTTATTTCATATGAAAGCTCGTGTCATGGGCAGTCCAGAAAGGCTCTTTGTTTTCGCCCATGTCAAGGCTTTATATATTTAATTGTAAAATATATGTTTTATCATTAACTAGTAATGATGGGATCTGGGAGAGAGAGTAGAACAGAGTGAGAGGGGGCGCGCAGTGTTTTTTGTCCCGCTCGATGACGTCACGGCTGGCTGCCTCGCGGGGGTTGGTGGAGGGAGGTCCTTACCATGCTGCAAGCTTTGTTAGTGGTTAGTTGACTTGTAACCGCCTTTTTTCCCACGCGGCTCGAGCTAGTGCGAGTATATATACAGTTCCTCGTCACTCTCTCCCTCAGATCTGGTTTCTAGAACACGCCCATCTTTGCCGTCCGGCTGGCTCAGTTGATAGCGTGCCTGATTCCCACCTTGAAGGTCTCGCGTTCAATCCCCGCTCAGATTGAAAAGTTTTTCTGGGATACAGCCGGCGGTTACCATCTCCCCATGAGCAAGGGGGATGGGTAATGGTCTCTGGTAGACTAAAGAAAGCCAAGCGCTTGCGAATCCTCGAAGGAGGAGAGACGGGCGCTATATAAGTAACCAGAAGATTATTATTATTATTATTATTATCTTTTTTCCCTTGCTATCTGTCTCCGCTCCGTACCTGAGAATCTTTTCCTCTGCCTATCTCTCTCATTTTCCATATCTTTCACCACCTTTTATTAATATTATACCCCCTCTGGTTAATTCTGCAAAATCAGCTTCATGCTGGTCAGTTGTATTGTGTGTTAAGGTCTGATATAGCCTATGTATGTTAGTTGTTAAGATAAGTGGATCACGAAGCATTGGTTGGCTTTCATATTGCCGCTTCCTATAATTATTAGTGTTCTGCTGGATTAGATAATGCTAGACTAGGAGTCTGATATTATAGGTATTGTTTCCTATGAGTGCTGGCTTCAGTTAAAAGCGGCACGACATACCTGAGAACTGGAGTTGATTGAGTAAATTCTAGTCTGTGTGCCATTGAGAGTAGAGCATGCACAAATGAGGGTTTTTTACCTATACCATTCTGCACTGTTCTAGTCTCGATTGTTTGTCTTTGAGGTACGCCAGGAGAACGCTTAATACTTCAGTATTAAGGTTTCTCAAGAGAGCTACCCTTCATTATAACGTAATATTTGATGCACAGACTTGAGATTTGCACTAGGCTATGCAGCATGCCATGCGCACCAGTATCTCGTATCATTGACTCTAGCTAGACTTTATCAGTCACAGTAGACATTAAGTATATTAACCTAATTACTCTTTTTATGCATACCCATTTATGATTACACAAGCATTTCGCAGCCTAGTTTGATGTATTGAGACACAAACGACTTAGGCTCTTTTTGTTGATAGGAATACTGCATTGTCGTGGCGATTATTATTAGTGTTGTAGTGTTTAGGATATTCTTGGCTCCGACGGCATTATATATTCTGCCTTTTTGTGTGCATAGCCTGCACGAGCATTGTTCCGCTGCCTGCCTTTTTGGGTTCCATTTCCGATACGAGCATCTTTAGAGCATCTAACATTTAAAGAAGATTCCTTGTTAGTGTTGAAGGACTTTAGTGCACTTTCTTTCATGCAGGAGTGCCTGACATTTATTGATTAAAGTAGCGTAAGCTGTAACTTCTCTTACCACCTTACTTTGCATACCATAACCAAGCACCTTCGGTTATAGGTAGTAATAGGCTGTTTTCACATAACATTAAGCCTAGAGTAGACGCACATTTATTGAGAGTTTGATTGCCTATTATTGCATATAGAACTCTGTAGAGTATTTGTGTTCTTTGTTCACTGGGGATATACATCAGAGGTTGGAGCTAGCGCTTTCCGTTGTAACATTTATGCCATTACTAGTCCAATGAATAAGAGCCCTGATATATTTGAACCCCAGTCGTAACAAATGGCGACCTTACCTAGGATTTGGTGAACCTACATTTATTAGCAGGGAACATTTGTTGTTTTGGAGAATATTTTGCGGGGATCAGCAAGAATAATGTTTTTTTTGCAACATAGTATAGCCCTTGAGTATTTCCGAGAATTTTTGTGTGTATATCGAGGTATAAGAGTTTGGGGTGCTTCTTTTCTGAATATTGTGGTGAGAAATTTTTGTGTGCATCATGTCTTATACCGGATCAGAGGAGAATGGAGACACAGTACGTAATGTCGAGACTGAGGAACAGCAGTATGATGAAAGGGTTAATCGGGTGAACTGTGAGGAGGATGCTAGGATATTTTTGCAATGACCTGTTACTGCCGAGCGGTTGGAGGGTATGGATCGGTACGGTCTTCAATGCCTGGCCACAGCTATCGGTCATGCGGTTACTAGCAGCATGACCAATGATAACTTGATAACGTGTGTACTGGGCAGGGTGACTGGTGAGCGAGATGGGTTGAGTGCTCAGAGCCCTTCGGCCATGCTTCCCCTACACTCGACTCCCAGCCATCCCAGTAGTTTGCCGACCCCGGGTACGCTTCCGCAGTTGGGTGGTGGCTGGCAGGGTGGGTTGCCCCTGGGGGGACCACCGGTAATTTCAAACATTGTAGCACCTTCACCTCCTTCAGGGTTTATCTCCAGAATTATTGCTTCAGCTTGAATTAGCTAAGATCGAAGAGAGAAAGGCTATCAGGGCAGGTGAGCTTCAGCATCAACAAAGGGCATGTGAGCTTCAGCAGCAATTAGAATTAGCCAAGATAGATGAGAGAAAAACTATCAGTCATGAGCACATAGAGCTAGCAAAAATCCAAGCTGAGTCGACTAGGTACTGTGCCGACATGGATGTAGAGAAGTCGCGAGTAGAGACAACGGGACAGCGACTTGGGGCTGGTAACCGTGTTCATGAGCAGTCTCTCTCGCACTTATTGAAACTGGTTCCGGTGTTTGATGAGAGTGGTGTAACAGAATTTTTCACACGCTTTGAGAAGAAGTGCCAGGAACACCAGTGGCCAGAGAATAAATGGGCAGCACTTGTATCCTCTAGATTAATAGGCAAGGGTCTTAAAGCCTACGATGCGTTACCTTTGGAGTTATGTATTGTGTACGAGGATCTCAAGGAGGCTATCCTGAGGGCTTACGAATTGCAACCAGAAACGTACCGTTTGAAGTTCTGGGGTGTAACTAAGGGAAGAGATAGCACCTTTTTTGGAACACGCCCGGGACTTGTCCGATGCTATGGGGAACTGGCTCCGATCTGAGAGGGTCACAACATTTGATGAAATTAAGCAGTTAATGATGTTGGAGCAGTTCTTTAAGAGCACGGGCGGTGATCTAACTTTGAACTTGAAGGAGAAAAACCCAAGAACTCTAGTCGAAGCAGCAGAAATGGCTGATCGACGGCTGTCGTTGATTCGGGGTTGCGGGTCCTCACAGAAGTACGATGTAAGTGCTAAGGACCGTTATCCTCCCCCTCCCCGTAACAATGACACATTTAAACAGAAGAGCCATGAAACTAAAACTGAATCCAAACCTTACACCACACCGTATGTGAAAAGTCAGGGGCCTTTTACATCACACTATAAGCCGAAACCAAAATTTATGTGTTTTAGTTGCCACCAGGAGGGTCATAAGGCAAATGAGTGCCCTAGTCGACCTCCTCCGGCAGCCGTGTCTTTTGCTCACGGCATTGGAGTGTTCAAGAGGACATCGGAGTTTGTTAGAGGCATTTCTTCCGAGGTAAATACACTGCCAGTGCAGAAGGATCCGGAAGGCTTATTCCCTATCCGTGATGCCTTTAGTGACCACAGGGGACTCGGTTGTGTGGAGTGGGGGGGTAGAAGACATGAGGTGAGAATTTTGCGTGACACTGGGGCATCGCAAACACTGTTGAGAAATTGCACTGGTAAACCTGTCAATACGGCGCGGGTGGTTGTGGTTCAGGGAGTTAATGCGACAAGGTCATACCCGCTTGTGAGAATGAAGGTGGAAGTTGATGGTGTGACTCGTGACCTGGATGTGGGAATTGTGGAGAAGTTGCCTGTTGGGGGCGTCGCCCTCCTTGTCGGCAACGACTTTGCGGGACCTACTTCTGAGGCTCCACCCTTGGTCGTTGCCGAGAAGCTGGCCGACGTGAGTAGGGAGGAGCAGGAGTGGGTTGAGAAGTGTCCGGTGCAGCCTATGGCGTGTGTTGTCACCGGAGATCTTGCATCAAGGGAGTCACATTCTGGTCAACAATCTTTAGATCAGCGGAGGAAGGGTACCGAGAAGGGGTTGAAAGTTGATGCGGTTGAGAGTTTAGTATCAGCGGACATTCTCGGGGACTCCTTATTAGGACCACATTTCGAGTCTAGAGAAGACCCAGTAACTGTTCCTGAAGGGGCAGTGGATGGGCTTAAAAAGACGATGAGACAGCAACGGTATGCAGAGAGAGAGCAACGGGAGGCCAAACTTAATGTAGGAGGGGGGCATGAGTTGTTTCGCAAACACTTGGATAGGCTTTCTCCTTCGGACATTCGTAAGTTGCAATTGGAAGACCCGGAGGTTCTTGAATGTGGTACCGGTGCTGTCGAGTTGAAGGAGGACAGTGTTGCACAGTCGAGAGATGTAGCAACAAGGTACCCTGACGCGTACCCTATGAGAAATGGGTCAGCGAAGACGGTGGTCCGAGGCTTGCTAGTGTATTTTTCCCGGTATGGTTACCCGCAGGAGATTCATGTTGTTTTGTTTGCTGCACGGGAGGTACCTGGGGAAAGTTTGGGATTCAGCCCTAATGAGCTCGTCTTTGGACACCGTGTCAGAGGGCCTCTCCATATGGTTGAAGAAGTATGGGAGGGCGCAGAAAAACCTTGTTCTATGCTCAAGTGTGTCCTCAACAGTCGAGAACGGATGTTGCGCAGTCTGGAGTTGGCTGGCCGTAATTTGACTAGCTCTCAGGCCCTCAGGAAGGACAGGTACGACCTCAAGGTTGAACTCAGGGAGTTTCACGTGGGTCAGGAGGTGTTGATTCTACTGCCCCTTGTAGGTCACCCCTTATCCGCGAAGTACGCTGGTCCTTATAGGGTGGTGGAGGAGCTATCGGACCTGGTTTACTTGGTAGCCACTCCAGACAGACGGAAGTGCAATCAGTTATGTCATGTTAATCCCATGAAGGAGTATGGGAGGCACCCCCCTGAGCCTCTCACTGTGCCTGTGATGACGTTTAGCAGTCAAGGTGGAGAAGGAGAACAGGACAGTCAAGCTCAGGTGGAGGATAACTGGAAGGATAAGAAGTTCAATTGGGCGCCTGAGTGTGAGAAGGTGTTTAGAGAAGTAAAACACCTGTTGTGCACTCACCCGATCCTCAGGGCCCCTGACTTTAGCCTACCTTCCCAACTAGCAACGGAGGCTAGTGGTGTGGGGGCTGGTGCCGTCCTTGTGGAAAAGGACGATGATGGGCTGGAGCATCCTGTTAGTTTCTGCTCGGAGAAGTACAATTCGGCCCAGGGGAGCTGCTCTGTTGTCGAGGAGGAGCTGCTGGCGGTTGTACTTGCTCTGAGGCATTTCGAGGTCTGTGTTCCAGCCTATGGTCCAGTCGTTGTAGTTTACCCAGATCATCACCCTCTCAAGTTCTTGGACCAGTTTCACAATCGGAATATGAGGCTGACCAGGTGGTCACTAAGGTTATTGATATATAACCTGGACATACGCCATATTGCCGGTTGTGACAACGTGGTTGCAGATGGTCGTTCAAGGGTATATGATCCTGGGTAGATTGACACACGGGTAGCCTCCTGCTTTAGTTTGAATAGTATTTTGCGCTTGGTGCTTGTTGGCTCGCGGTTGTAGCCCAGCGTATTGGGTCGTAAAGCAGGAGTTGAGCGTTTGGTATAGAAGAAAAAACTAGGCTTGCCCCTATAGTGCAGCCGAAATAAACAAATTAAAAACATAAAAATCAAATAAAAACTCTTTCTTTGATAGTTGAATTTGTTCAATATGTTATAGCAGTAATTCTGAGTTGCACTCCTCTCAGAATGCTGGGCTAGAGAAGCTCGCTCTTGAGGAGCATAACTACATATAATTTAACCTATTGTGTTGGGAGGGTTATAATTTAAAAAAAAAAATTTGTTGAAGAACTGTGCCAGATATTTTACTGCCGCTGGGTGATGGGAAGTGGAGATAAAGCATGGGTTCTAACCATCAGATTTTTGTGAGCCTTGGGGCCTCTGAGAAAAATCTTGGGGGGGGGGGTGACGTTAACCACCCCGTTAGAACCGCATGGCTTGTCCTACAGTGACTCACTAGGATCGCCAGGGCAGTGGATGGGGCTACAGTTTATGTATTAGAGTGTGCTTTATTTCATATGAAAGCTCGTGTCATGGGCAGTCCAGAAAAGCTCTTTGTTTTCGCCCATGTCAAGGCTTTATATATTTAATTGTAAAGTATATGTTTTATCATTAACTAGTAATGATGGGATCTGGGAGAGAGAGAGAGAGTAGAACAGAGCGAGAGGGGGCGCGCAGTGTTTTTTGTCCCGCTCGATGACGTCACGGCTGGCTGCCTCGTGGGGGTTGGTGGAGGGAGGTCCTTACCATGCTGCAAGCTTTGTTAGTGGTTAGTTGACTTGTAACCGCCTTTTTCCCACGCGGCTCGAGCTAGTGCGAGTATATATACAGTTCCTCGCCACTCTCTCCCTCAGATCTGGTTTCTAGAACACACCCATCTTTTTTCCCTTGCTATCCGTCTCCGCTCCGTACCTGAGAATCTTTTCCTCTGCCTATCTCTCTCATTTTCCATATCTTTCACCACCTTTTATTAATATTATATCCCCTCTGGTTAACTCTGCAAAATCAGCTTCATGCTGGCCAGTTGTATTGTGTGTTAAGGTCTGATATAGCCTATGTATGTTAGTTGTTAAGATAAGTGGATCACGAAGCATTGGTTGGCTTTCATATTGCCGCTTCCTATAATTATTAGTGTTCTGCTGGATTAGATAATGCTAGACTAGGAGTCTGATATTATAGGTATTGTTTCCTATGAGTTTTCCTTCAGTTAAAAGCGGCACGACATACCTGAGAACTGGAGTTGATTGAGTAAATTCTAGTCTGTGTGCCATTGAGAGTAGAGCATGCACGAATGAGGGTTTTTTGCCTATACCATTCTGCACTGTTCTAGTCTCGATTGTTTGTCTTTGAGGTACGCCAGGAGAACGCTTAATACTTCGGTATTAAGGTTTCTCAAGAGAGCTACCCTTCATTATAACGTAATATTTGACGCACAGACTTGAGATTTGCACTAGGCTATGCAGCATGCCATGCGCACCAGTATCTTGTATCATTGACTCTAGCTATAGTCCATGAGCCAAGACCCGAATTTTGGGATATCGGTACCACCCGGGGTGACTAATTCTCTTAGGTGTTTTTAGCTTGCTACATGTCTCTAGTTTATGTTTTGATATGATAGCCCTTGCACATTGGTAGCTTAATGGTCGTTATCACTTCTTGAATAGACATACCCTACCGAAAATTCCGATTTTTTTTAAAATGTCAAATTTGGGGACAGGAATGCCTAAATGTCAACAAAATGCATATAGTAATTGTCACATTTAATACAAGTCCTGTAAATACACACTAAGCATGCCATGGGCTTGTACATACTATTATGGCAAATTACTACTCCTAAATATCATCTACATCAGACTCGGAATCTGACTGTTGTGCCACCGGCTCTTCTTCAATAGCCGTGTTCTGACATGTCTGTAACCTGCACATGTCCGTGCATTTTAGACCATTGCTGAGGCAAGTACACTTAGGGAGTTCGCATGACCGCACACACTTGCAAGACAGTAGCTGCATAACAGCATCTGGTGCTGGTGAGCCTCGCATCCAGTTGACGGCAAGCTTACCGTCCTCATCTGTCATCCAACCGCAGTCTGTTGGGTTCGCAACAAATGGCTGGCTCTGAAGACTTCTCCTCCAGATCGCAGCCTGGTAGTTTGCACGCAGTGCATGCATGAAGAGGCAGTCCTCACAAGGAGGGAGTTGACTTGACTCTACCTCTCCACGTCTTGCACAGAACAGCTCATACCGAAGCTTGTTTACCTTAGTTGTGTGGGTAGATGGTAGGTACATGTGGCAGGTGATTTCCTGTAGCTTCTCAAAGAGTTCAGGAGACACTTCCCATGAGCGTCCAAGTTCGTGAAAAGCATCCTGGTATGTCTTGTCCATCTTCACCTGCTTGAGTGTCGTCATCTTCCCTCGGCCAGCGAATGCACTGACGGTATCACAGCCTGTAAAGGCATGCATACCAATCAATGAATCACACACGCTGCCTCCCAGTGTGCGGCTCAGTGTGGTGATATCCAGGAATCTTGTCCGGTTCTTCGTCCCGCACTTCTGGAACAGATGGGATGGGATCTTGTGGCACATGCCAAGACACAACACCATGACGTCTGTATCTTCTGCAGTGATGATGACAGACTTGTTCCCAGATTCTGCTGCATGAAGTGCATGGAGAAGAAGGCGTGTGTCTGCTTCTTCTTGAGTTGACTTAAGCTCAGGAGCCTCTTCCCACTGCTCTTTGATGATCTTGAAGCAGCGCTGCTCACATGTGACATACAGCTCCTTGTCCTTGAGCTTCTCCCTGTGCTGTGGTGCCTTCCATTCTTCTACCAAGAACTTGATAAGACTTGCCTTGTTGGAGGAACTACCGAGTAACTTTCTCCACTGCTGGATGTTGTGCCCAGGTTGAATGTTCTTGAAATGAATTCCTGTGCCTGCACTTCTTTTGGCTCGTTCTGCATCCTTGATGGATGTCTCCTTGTAGATATCAAACACAACATCAATGCGCCTGCTCTTAGCACCTTCATGAACAGCGTGACTCAGTGCTGTACCTGCAAGCTGTGAAAAAGTTTTGTCGTTTCCCTTCAGTTTGTGGACCAGGCTCATCCCATCAATTATGGTAGCAGAGGGCTCGGGTATCACTTCTGCAGGAGAAACATTCCTCTCTAACTCCTTTGCTAGGGCAGCCTTGTTGGTCTTGCGGAGAGACCCATCACCGCTGGCAAGTGCCCAAGGCAAAGGCCCAAGGGGATGAGCCAAGACATCACTCATTTTGAGCTTTCTGTTCTCGGCAACAAGGATCATCTGGCCAAATAGGTTCCTGTCAGCCTTTAAGATAGCCTCCTTGGCATGGTCTTGTGAGCGTGGCTTCATTCTGATGTTAGTGAACGTTCTCAGTTTCGTCTTCGTCATCGTGTCATGAAACTGTATAGTTGGCGTATCGATCTCCAGGCGCTCTTCCTTGAAGGCTTGATATGCATCCTCTCCTATTCTGTAGGCCCCTAGAAGGTCTTTGACAACTTCTGGTGGTGCCATAGTCGCAGTTGACAAACTGACAAGATCTTCTTGCTCTGCGTTGAAGGGGTTCAACCAGCTGGTCTCCATCAGTTGAACTAAAGATTGGACATCGGCCTCATCTCTTCTAATCCTGGCCATCTGTAGGTCTGGGTGGCTGAAGTCAGTATACTTTTGGCCTACTACCATAGTCCTGAGCTGCCTTAAGTACCTGCTGCGATACTCCGATGTCAGGTAGTACCTGGCGACAGCTCCGCCTTTCAGGCTGAAGCCTTTTGTGCCCCCTGGTGTCTGGGTGTCTTTGTTGATCGTCTCTTCGATTGTCTGGTCCACAGGGATCCGTCCAAAGGGATTCTTGCTACCGATCTGGACCGAAAAGCCACCTTGCATGAAGTGTTCATGGACCTCTGGGTGTTCAATGGGCAGTCGAGACATCAAGGCATAGTAGTAGGTTAGGAACCGGGCATAGTTCACTTTGTCATAGGCAAAACACCACGGTATCATCTGTCGGATTGCTCCTAGGTGGAGCATCCAGTTGCCTTCTCTGGAGGCTCGAATTAAGTCCAGCATGATCTCAACCATGTCCAGGTATGACATCCAGAATGCTGAGAGGTTGTGTTCATCTCTGAGGGTCTCAAGATAAACTTGGAAAAGCTTCATGATATGTGTGCATGATTCACTCTCCATCAGCTCTTGAAAGAGTCCCTGAGACACATTGCTGTGAAAGCTGTTGATGTCCTTCAGTGTTTCATCTAGATGGTGTATGTCCCTTGAATGGTTTTCTTCTAGCCATGAAAGGAAGCCTTTCCATGCAAGCCTCATCAGTGCTTCATACACAAGCTTGTGTAGTCTCACTGCTCTGTTGTACCTCTTGCCGTTCATCACTCCTGACACTGATCCTTCTGCGATGATACCTGATTCCACACACAGATCTCTAAGACCTGCATCTTGAAACCTCTTTCCTATGGTGGAGATGAGATTACAGATTGTGTGGAAGACGCCCATCCTGATGATAATGTTCTTGAACTTCTCTTGTTTCCAGATAACTTCGGCAGCTTTGGCATAGAGTGCTTGATCAAACACGCACACAATCTTGTTAAGCTGTAAGGACTGCATGATAGCATGCGTTTGTTCCAAGATTTCATTAACGGTGGACATTTCTGTTGCGGGAGCATTGATAGTGGGAAGGTAGCTTACAGTGTCCTGAACCACTGCAATGTCTCTGCGCATTTTGATGTTGAACCCAGTCCAACTGCTGATGGACTGGTCCTCATGGTCTGACATTCGAGTAAGAAGCCAGATATAGTTCTTTGTCTTTGAATCCTGGACTTCCTTGGTAGTGTCGACATACGCAGTCTCAATCCTAGGTGGCCCTGCCCGCCGCCCAACATTGTATATTGGCAGCATTGATGATGTCTGAGTGATGCTTCTTATCTTGGACTTGGTAATCTCTGGCAGGACTTTCTCTGGCACAGAGCCTGCAACCTTGGACTGGACAGCAATGCCATTGACTCTATGAGAAGTACCTGCTCCACTTAGGGTCTCTTCAAGTCGGTCAATGTTATCCCAGGCCAGGGTTGTGAACACACCAGGGTAGATGTTTGCTGGCAGTGGAATGTCATCCTTTGAGCATTCCAGCTTCTGGATACAAAGGGCTGTATCGATCTCCTCAAACATTGAGTAAGACACACAGTGACCAAGACGATTCAGAGTTCGGATCAGTTCTGTGTTTCCTGTCAAAGACTTTACAGCATTGGTCAGCAGTACGTGCTTGGGTGGTTTTGTCTTGCCACTGGTAACAGCAAAGACCAAGTCACTGCCAAAGGAAGTGGCAAGACGTTGAGCTCTTTCAGAGGGAGTTTCACACTCACACTCTCCTGTCAGCAGGGTGTGCAGGAATTGAGTGACTGCTGCAGGAATGACATTCTGATCTGTATCGGGAGGCCATGGCTGACTCACATCTTGTTTATTGATCTCATTCCTCAGCTGCATTCCTGCTTTGGTTAAGACATCTTCAGAGTTAGCTGCTCTTGCTTCTTGCAGGTCTTTTGCCATTTTGTGTGCTTGCCGAGCAAGGTCGTCCATTGAGAGGCTGCGTGGATAGATTAGAAGCTTTCCTTTCTCATCTGGGACAAAGCGTAGTGATTCTCCAAACTCGGTTTCAATCTTTCGGCGAACATGTTTCTTTGTCGCTGGTTTCAGTTGGATAATACCACGGGACATCATGGATCTCTCAAGCCTAGATGTGAGGTTTGTCATAGGCAGTACCTCTGGGTTGGGGAATAATTTGGTCCTTATATACAAGCAGAGTTCCTCGAGGGCTTCTGTCTCAACCTCTTCGTAGCGTGCTTCCTCGCTTTCTTCCTGATTTTCACCTGCACCCGACCTGGCGGCCGCTGGGAAATCATCTTTTGTGAAGAGTTTGTAGCACGACTTGTGGTAGTGACTCTCTGCAGCAACAAGGTCTCTGCTAACTAAACCAAGGATTCTCTGGTTGAGTTTCCTTATTGCTGCTCTGCGAATCTTCTCATCTGCTCGTAGCTCAACACACTGTATGAGTGGCTCCCTTGTCTTTGTTGTTTTTATGTACTTGCTTGACTTCTCGCAGAAGATACATCCTTTGGCATACACCCTGCTAGTACTAGGGGCATCCCTTGATGCCCTCCTCCTGGGGTCGACGCTTGCTGATTCTATCTTGACACCCTTGGCAAGGATAGAATCCAGTGACTTCTTCATTGTAAAGAGACTACGACATTTACGGTGATAATGTATGTGTGGTATTCCTCCTTCTTCAAGGCCCTTGGCTGCTTCCAGGACTGGATCATGCTGCCTGATTTCTGCAGCCCTGAGCCATGTGTTCCAGGAGTCCAAATCCTGTGGTGACACCAGAGCATCGCTGTCATCATCAGAGCAGTGGATGATACAGTCGATCCGTGCTCTCTTCCTCGCAGATGGTTCCATCCTGCCGTCAAACAGTCGACACACACCTGCAAAAAATATCACCATTAAACCATGAACAAACAAACACATTACATGGAAACCACTCTACATATGTTTGCTCCTTCCAATAATAAATTATCCCCAAAATATAACCAAAAATCCCCAAATATGAAATAAACCCCTAAATATGGAGAAACTTGAAATACACATCGGAATAATTCTTGTAGAGAATCAAATAAGCTACAAGAGCTGTTAGAATATATTTTTCAATGTTCCCCATATTTAAGGATTTATTCTAGATTTAGAGGAAAATACCCAAAATATAGAGTATATTCCGAAATATGAGGAAATTTGAAAAATACCTAGGAACAACTCTGGTAGAGAATATAATTCTACATAGGTGTTCAAAGTTTCGCGATGATTGTGTGATGGATTTTAAAGAAAATGAGGAAAACGCCGAGCGTCACGCTAAAAATCTTTATTTTTGGGTAGCGCCCCTATTGCATCAAAAAAATTAGACTAAGCTACCAGTGTGAGAAGGCTATCATATCTTAATGTACTTACAGTCACTCTATAAACATTTTAGTACCATTCGTGTTTAGTCACCCCAGGTGGTACCGATATCTGGCCTGGCTCATGGACTACTAGACTTTATCAGTCACAGTAGACATTAAGTATATTAACCTAATTACTCTTTTTATGCATACCCATTTATGATTACACAAGCATTTCGCAGCCTAGTTTGATGTATTGAGACACAAACGACTTAGGCTCTTTTTGTTGATAGGAATACTGCATTGTCGTGGCGATTATTATCAGTGTTGTAGTGTTTAGGATATTCTTGGCTCCGACGGCATTATATATTCTGCCTTTTTGTGTGCATAGCCTGCACGAGCATTGTTCCGCTGCCTGCCTTTTTGGGTTCCATTTCCGATACGAGCATCTTTATAGCATCTAACATTTAAAGAAGATTCCTTGTTAGTGTTGAAGGACTTTAGTGCACTTTCTTTCATGCAGGAGTGCCTGACATTTATTGATTTAAGTAACGTAAGCTGTAACTTCTCTTACCACCTTACTTTGCATACCATAACCAAGCACCTTCGGTTATAGGTAGTAATAGGCTGTTTTCACATAACATTAAGCCTAGAGTAGACGCACATTTATTGAGAGTTTGATAGCCTATTATTGCATATAGAACTCTGTAGAGTATTTGTGTTCTTTGTTCACTGGGGATATTGTGACGCATGTCGAGTATGAGCATGCTGTACAGAACGGCCAGTCATGCCCCACTCTCGCTAGGATCGTCAGGGCAGGAACTTTGGCTGTAGTCTGTGTAGAGTTTTCTAACTTAGTTTATGTGAGCCGTTGTACTATAAGTATTATAAATATGTATTTTGTTTTCATCTGAGTCAACATGTTCTATTTTATATCATTAGTTATAAGTGTTGTGTGTGGGACTTATTTGTAATGATGAGAGGAGAGAGAGAAATTACGTAACGGGGGCCAGTGAGTGCGCCATGAGGCAGGTAGGCCTAATTTCCTCCTCCCTCCTCCCCCTCAGTGCGTGGGAAATCCTTTGTCGATCCCAGATTGAGAGAGAATATTACGTAATGATTGCTAGTGGGCGGTCCTTAGTAGTTTGCGATATGCTCACTAGAGGGCCGAGTATAAAAAGGGAGGTCTCGCCATATTTTATTTAGAACTCATTAGGCAGAGCGACTTCTCATATCCCTTGCAACTATATATATTCTTCCGACTGATGTGAACTTTCCCTACTCTCTGTACCGCCTACCTTCTTCTTTTCCCGAACCCTTTTTAACCTCAATGACCCCTTTGGTGCAGATCTAGTCAGCCAAAGTATTATCGCTTGAGTTCTCACGAGATATATGCCTATTAGATAGCCTATTTTGGAAGGGATAACTAGAATAGGATTGATTAATGTTTGTTGCACTCGTATATGCATTTCCCTGTGTATGATTATTCATGTTCCTGTTTTCTGCTGATCTAGGTGATGCTAGACTGGGATGAGGCTACTAGAGTTGTGATTCCCTATGTGTATTAGGTTTTGTTGAACCTGTACAATCGCAACGGAGACTTGGGAAGCCTAGGTGGTCTTTCTGACTGTGTACCGTGGGAGTTTAGCGCTGTGTTGCGAGTGAGGGCATTTGCCTCTGCCACCCAACACTGTGCTAACTCGTTTGCTTGACTTTGAGAGGATCGCCAGGAGAGAACCAGATACTAGTGATCTGGATCTCTCAAGAGAGCATCCCGTCAATTACCGTAATTTGGCCGCACAGTCTTAAGGACCTCGCTAGGCTACGAGTCGCTTGCTCAGCCATTGTTTCCTAGCCTACTACATCCCAGCTAGACTTTGCTCGGTCAGCAGATACAGCATAGTATTGAAGCTTTCCTTATGTATGTTATTGTTTATGCACTATTGATTTCATGTGTGGCACGCATAAGCTACTTTAGAGATTAGTGGCCCCCGAGCACAATCCTAGTAGGCTATGGCCAGTGCATTGTCGGAGTACTTCTTTTATATGTTTGCCATTTACTACTGTCTATTCTTCTAATTCTTCTTATGTCAATTTAAAGCCTTTAATATTAGTTAATTGCCAGTGTGTTGCTTATTGAATTGCTGTTCAAAATCCGATCCTTACTTCTTACGAGTATCCGAGAAGCATCTAACTTTATCAGAAGATTCCTTGCTCGATGCTCGAGGACTATTGTTTAACGTAACGTAATAGTGCCGATCCGAAGTAGAGGGTGGAGGACTTCTTAAGTTCTTAGTCAAGGGTGGATTACTTCGGCTTCGGCCAACACTATTCTTTGGTGTTGTTGTATTTACTTCTTTGTTTGATTGTTGACCAGACTAGATAACTCCCGTCTCTTTATTAGTCTGTTGTGAAACGCTAGTACCGAGTTCTTGTATACCCCGTTATAGCAGATAGAACTCTGGAGGGTATTGGTGTTTTTTGTTCGGCTGGCAGTACTCTGGGGTTGGGATCGTGTGTTTCCGTTGTGGCAGCGAGCCATACTCGAGTCCTGTTTGAGAGCCCTAGTGTACCCGAGTGCCCGGTCGTAACAAATGGCGACCTTGCCAGGATTTTGTGAACAGTATAAATTTTTGCAGAGTTGTACAACATTTGTTTGTTTGTACTTTAGCGTGCATATTGAAGAATATTTTTTTTTGTAGGGCAATTAGTAGAGCATTTAAGAGACTCCAGTTAATTTAGTAATTAGTGCTTGCATAAGGAAGTTTAACACTTTTGTCTCGAGAATTTTTTTGTGGACTTCAGTATGTCGTGCCCTAGCACTGACGAGGAGCGAGAGATGCCATTTGAAGAGGTGCCGTTAGTAATCAGTGAGGAGGATGCTAGAGTTTTTGTGAGTAAGCGGTACCACGTGACGGAGGAGAGGCTGACTGGGGTGAATGTTTATGGCTTGCACCTGATAGCCAAGGTTTTGGGCATTGCCAATGTAGTACAAAGGAGTACAAAGGAAATCAAGCAACAACAGGTCTAGTGACCCTTCTAGGCTGCTTGTCCTCCAAAACACTGAGGATCAAGTTTCCAAACAGTGGTTTAGAGTGGGTAAGGGAACATTGGAAAGGGAACTACTGCCCTAGAACTAATGTCCGTGGCAGGATTAGGAAGTTAGTAGGGGACAGAGGGGTTAGTAACTGAGGGGGGTATACAATAAAGTTATTCATTTACAAACGCAGTCAGTCGAGGGTTTGATGCGAGATATTTGTCTAAGCGGAGTTTAAATGAATCAATGGTGCTGCAGTCTATAACGTCTCGGGGAAGCCCATTCCACAAGTTGACAACTCGATTGAAGAAGAAATTCTTAGATTCGTGTGAGTTAAAAGATTTACCAATAATTTTGCAACCGTTTCCCCGCGTGTAATTAGATTGGTCGATAGTGAAGTACTTACTACAGTTCATATTGTCGATGCCTTTGATGATTTTGAACACTTGAATTAAGTCGCCTCTTAATCTGCGCTGGGTTAAAGGAAATAGATTTAATTCTCTAAGACGCTCTTCGTATGGTTTGTTCTTTAGGCTAGGTATCATTTTGGTAACTCTACGTTGAACTCGTTCTAGCTTGTTTATATCTTTTTGGTAATTAGGGCACCAGGATTGAACGCAGTATTCCAGAAGAGGGCGGACTAAGGAATTGTAAAGGGTTAG
>JBAKBP010009957.1:0-80630 GCA_037953745.1 Lithodes maja | reverse complement strand
GTAAAATAAAATTATTAAATGAAAGATATCAGACTCCAAGGACCTGATGGGGCTGTGTTGTGGATTATATTGGACTACAGTAAAGAGAAACTACGCTCTGGATGAAGCGGTCTTTAAACTATTATGCATGTATGTGTGCATGTGTGTATTGGGAGCAACTGAAACTTAGGAGTGCAGAGTTAACCCTCTCCGACATATGACTCAATTTTGAGCCCATTAGGGATACTTTAAAGCCTTTGTTACCATCAGGGGTATTTACAAACTTTTAGTTTAGTTACTTCAACCTCTGCAGTTGTCTGAGTTAGCTGTGGGCAGAATACTAATTTTGTTGAGGTAATTATAAGAGTGAGAGAACTATTTCTTATTGCTAATCTGGCAACCTCTGCATCATACGAGTCTGAAGGGGTTAATGTGAACAGAGTATAGCACGTCTAGCAGACTTCTGGCAGAGATGGTCAATGGTGAGAGAAGACTTTGAATCCAAAAGTCGATCCAGCCAGCGTAAGGTCGAGGTGTGAACTGCAACTTTTTCCAGTTTCCATTCTTTCACAAAGAGCAAAACCTGTTGAGCAAGAAATAAATTTCAGTCATGGCTTTCAAAAGATTAATTTACCCAATTTTATATTCAGTCTAACAAAGGATTAAAGACATTAATGTTTTCACCAACCCACCAATTAATTTACATATAAACTATCTATCTATCTATTGCCTGACGCCGTGATCCCCGAAGGGGTGGCCACGAACGAACCGCCCCCATGCACCTCTGTCCCCAGTCAGTCGACGCCCCTCCTCCCAACCAGCACCGCCTTCATTCATGTAGTTCCTCACTCCATCCTTCCACCTCATATTCGGTCTACCTCTCCCCCTCTGTCCCTCCACCTCGCTCTCGTACACCCTCTTAGTCATTCTCTCGCTTTCCATACGTTCCATATGGCCGAACCATCTCAAGTTGTTCCTTTTCACACTTTCCAGCACATCTACCTCCACACCACACCTCCTTCTTACTTCCTCATTAGTCTGTCTATCCCTCCATGTAATTCCGCACGCACTCCTTAAGTAATTCATTTCCACTGCTCTCACTCTTGGTCTGAGTCTCTCAACCAACGTCCATGCTTCGCTTCCGTAAGTCAGTGTCGGGATTACCACACTGTCATGCAAGGACTTCTTCACTTCCATACTGACCACCCTATTTCTTGTTACTGCTTTTAGCGTTCCTACAACCCTCTTCCCCTGTTGTACCCTCTCCCGCACCTCTTCATCCATAGTCCCATCTTTACTCAACACACTGCCCAGATACTTAAAAGAGTTGACGATCTCCATAGCCTGACCGTTCAGCTTCATCTCACACTCTGTGACTTCACCCCTTTCGAAGACCATAACCTTGCTCTTCCCCGTATTTACCTTCAAATTCCGTTTTTCGCACACTGTTCCAAACTCATTTACCAGACCCTGCAACTCCCATTCATTATCACTCATCAGAACTGTATCATCCGCAAACAGCAGTATAGGTAGCTTCCACTCAATTCCCTCCCTTTTCAGCGATACACCAACATCCACTGCTCTTGATAGTATTTCTTTCATAACTCCATCCATATATACAGTAAACAACCACGGGGACATCACACACCCCTGTTTCAAACCAACATTCAGGTCAAAGAACTCGCTCTGCTCACTCTCCACACGTACTGCCGCCTTTGCACCCTCATACATGCTCTTCACTGCTTTCAGCAACTTGCCCTCTACTCCGTATATTCTAAGTACTTTCCACAAACCTTCTCTATCCACTCTGTCATAGGCCTTCTCCAAGTCCATAAAGGCAACATACACCTTTTGTTTCTTCTCCAGATACTTCTCCACAACACAATTCAGGGTAAAAATCTGATCTACACATCCTCTTCCCTTCCTAAAGCCTCCCTGCTCGTCGCCTATCCATTTCTCCGTTCTCACTCTCACTCTCTCAATCACTACCCTACTGTATACCTTCCCTACTACGCTTAGAAGACATATTCCTCGGTGGTTACCACACACTCCTCTTTCCCCTTTGCCCTTATATAGGGGGACTATTATGCCAGTCTTCCAGTCATCGGGTGCACTCCCCTTCTCCCATGCTAGTTTGCACATTTTCCATACCCATTCTATCACTATCTCACCACCATACCTCAACATTTCCCCACACACTCCATCTGTTCCTGGTGCTTTCCCCAACTTCACTCTTTTCATGGCTTCCCACACTTCTGACCTCCTGATCCCCACCTCCTCCTCCACTACTTCTCTTCTTCTCCCTCCCATACCATATCCAGCTATGTTTGCTGGCTCTTCATTCCTTTCATTTAGCAACTCACTGAAGTACTCCCTCCATCTTTCGACTCTCTCTTGCTTCTCGGCTAGCATTCTCCCATTCTTATCTTTCACACCTATAAACCTAACTAGTTAAATCAATTAAAATAATAAATACATGTGGTACTGCAAGGAATACATTACATTAATGAAGGTAACGCACCAGGCGACAAAGGCCATATGGCACGAAATGTTTAAAGACGGGAAGTAAGTTAACTAAATATCATCGAGAACTCGAACATGAAGGAAGGACAATGCGGGAGATAGAGAACGAGGGAGATTCAGAAAGAATATCAGCAAGACATGGGGCCAGCGGAGGAAAGTCAGAAAAGTGAAAAAATGCGTGCGGGCAACTGAAAATAAGGGGCAAACTAGGAAACTGCAAGGAATAACTTAGGATACTCACCAAAATTCAGCGCACTAGGCTATCAAGAACTAATAATTTTGACTTATCATGCATACTCCCAAGTATAAAGCTTGTCCGAAACATTCTTTTAGATCCGTGTGTTATTAAGCGGTAATTTTTTCCGACCATAATAGATTAGTCACATTGTATACTATCTGCCAACAGGTTTCATTCACGAGGTTGATACGTAACCGATATTATAAAAGTATACTTTAAAAATAAACAAACTAAAACAGGGACAAAAAGACAAAATATATAAGTTATTATAATTTAAAACTTTCAAAATAATCAAACCGAAACTTACAGTAAAAAGGCAAAATAACTAATAAATAGCTACATATATGAGTAACTCCATTCTTAACATTAATCATCAATAACAAATCCCAATGTACTTTAATATACTAATGAAAGCGTATGGTCCTCCCGGGATTTGAACTCGGGACACCACACCCAGAACATAAGCACCTAAACCATTACACAACCAACACTAAACGGTAGCAATTTTCACATCGGACACATACTTTATGGTAGTTAAGAGTTTGTCTTTTACTAGGTCTAAGTTAAGTTAAGTTTTTTATCTAAATCAGGTCTAGGTTAGGAAGTTTTTAAATCAGGTCTAGGTTAGGTTAATTTGTCAATCTATACCAACTTAGGTTTTCTACACCAAGTCTAGGTTAGGTTGTCTATTTAAATCAGGTCTAGGTCAAGGTTAGGTGGTTATTTACACCAGGTTAGGTTAAGGTCTATCTACATTCCCATTTACTTTTACTAGGGACACATAGCACCAGTTGGGTAAGGGTTAGTCTTCTATCCCACGAACTACACTTTCTTTTCAGTCGATATTTATATCTGTACTGTACTTTATTGAAAAATATGCACCATGTCTGCATCACATTTAGACAAACTTTATATAATAACCACCACTTTCACTAAATCTTCAGTTATAATTTAAAATTTGCAAAATAAACAAACTAAAACTAAAACAAGACGATAAAGAAAAGAACTAATTAAAATTTAACTTTCAAACTAAAACAATATTTCGGACAAAGAATAAAAATTGCAATGAGGAAACTCTTTAGCAAAATATTTAAATAAAACTAAATTCTTGATGGGAACTTTGCAATTTACAGTCATTTGAAAAGAAACCGACTATAGTTACTAATGCCACGTACTAGGGTTAGTGATTCATCAGATTTACAAGGTACTGTACTAAGTTAGCCTTCAATAAAGGGGCCCCTGCCGAAGGATAAGTCAGAAATAGAGAAATTTGAGTGCGTAGTGTGCAAAGGCGAGCTTGTGTTAAGTGATGATCCTGTGAATTTTGGAAAGGAGTCTTTGGAGCTGGTGAACAAGTTTTGTTACCTAGGAGATACCATCTCTGCCGGTGGTGGGGCCGAGGCTGCCACTGTTGCTAGAATTAGGTGTGGCTGGGGGAAGTTCAGAGAATTGATGCCAATCCTGACCATGAAAAGAATGCCTCTCTCCCTGAAGGGAAAGGTGTGTGCCTCATGTGTTAGAAGTGCAATGACGTATGCCTTAGAAACATGGGCCGTTAAAGTAGAGGATGTCAACAGAATGGAGCGTAAGGAGATGAGAATGGTGAGATGGATGTGTGGGGCCAGGCTACAGGATAGAACAAATGTTGAGCTGAAGAGACGTTTAGGTATAAAGAGTATTAGCGAGGTGATGCGTACAAGTAGACTGGGATGGTATGGACATGTGGAGAGAATGGATGAACAAAATTGGGTGAAAAAATGCAGGTCTGTGATTGTGGAGGGAGCTGCACCAAGGGGTGGACCGAGGAAGACCTGGGATCTGACTATACGCGCCGATCTCAAATCCAAGAACTTGACAAGTACAGGGTTGCCTGGAACGCCGCCATTAGGACAAGAGACTGAGACTGAAACTGCACTTATGTGTGGAACACTCGGTCTTAAAATTTTATGTATGTATGTAAAGGTTGACGCGGATTTTTAAAGTCAGTATTTCGGTGTGAGTATCCTAGGTTTGATTTCTTTGAGTGACTTATTTGTTGGATTTCATTAATTTAATTTAGAAGTGAAGTTTGTGAGAAAAAAATAAGAATTATTATAATTTAAAACTTGCAAAATAAACAAACTAAAACTAATACAAACAGTAAAAAAAAAAAAAAAAAATTGCCATGTGGAAACACTTAAGTAAAATATCGACAAAAATCCGAGCCAATGTAGTAAGTGTCCTACAAGGTGAATATTGCTACCTATATAAATATTAAGGAACACTATTCTTAACATTAATCTTCCATTAAAAACCCCCAATGCACTTTAATAAATTAATGAAAGCATATGTCCCTCCCGGGATTCGAACGCGGGACACCACTCCCAGAACATAAGCATCTAAGCCATTATACTACCCTTATTTCCCTAAATAAATACTGTAAATAAAAATATAATGGGGTATGTGACCGTACTGTATATTAAAATATAGATATTAAAATAGGGATTCGCACCAAGCCTAAAAAGACTGGCACCAAAATAAACTTTGTGGAAAAAACATCTGAGTTGTGGGCCTGGGCGCAATATGGAGTAGAGGATAAGAAGACTAGGAAACACTAATTAAAGAAGCTGAAGGAGACGGGTATGGAGGAGAAACCGCACAAGATATGGGAGGGAGAAAGTGGGGGACCCTCCAAGCATATCGGCTAAGACAAGGGGGCAAGTAAGGGAGGATAAAATGTAAAATGTAGATATAGAAAAGACATCCACCGCATGAACCATATTGGCAGGTAGTATACAATGTGGCTAATCTATTATGGACCTTTAATATAATTTAAAACTTTCTAAACAAACAAACCAAAACTTAAACCGTAAAAAATCAAAATTACTAATCAAAATCGCTATGTGGAAACAGTGCTTTAGTAAAATAAAAATTTATAAATAGAATAATATTGACAGTTTAAAAAAATAATAATTTACCTCCAAAACATTTACGATAACTTTAATTCTATAGCGGACGATATCAACGACCCATAACGTTAAACAAATAGTATTACAGTAGTGACAGACTGCATGAAACTCAGACTGACAAGGGAAAATAATTAACTTAAAATCACTCAGTTTTTTGCAATTTTATAAGCAACACCCTGTTCTTAACAATAATCATCCATTACAAACCTCAATGTACTTTAAGAAACTAATGAATGCATATGGTCCTCCCAGGATTCGAACTTGGGACACTACACCCAGAACATAAGCACCTAAACCATTACACCAACTTATTAAAATATTAAACTTGCAAACTAAAACCAAGACTGGGACAAAGAAAATATAAATGCAAAATAATAAAAAATGCTACGAGGAAACTACGCTTACTAAAATAAAATGTTAATCGTTATTAACATTTTCGAATGGTGTAGATTTATTTTACTCCCTAGACTGGAAAAACTTTCCAGAACCCCATCAAACTAGTGCCTCCAGAACCATAACACAGAGCCCTGGTGGACTCAAACTCCCACTATGAACTCCTCCGTACATCGTTCACCCTCACTGCCGTTCGTTGCAAGGCATATCCAATTTATTATATTTGACCATATCTATTAAAAAAATTATACTGTAATTTAAAACTTGCAAAATAAGCACACCAAAACTTGGACGAACACAGTAAAGACAATAGAACTGATCAAACTCGCTATGTGGAAAAGACGCTTTAGCAAAATAATAATTCTAAAACAATCTACCACATATCTTAAAATATCTTTATGAGCAAAGTTGTCTGCAAATTTATTTAGTTTTCATAGTTATTAAAATTTTCAAAATTAAATTTACTTTACTCCCTAGACTGGAAAAACTTTCCAGAACCCCTTAATTAAAATTTAAAACTTTAAAACCAAAACTGGGACAAAGACCATCTAGGCCTAAAGGCAAAATAACTTCTCAAAATCGCTATGTGGAAAAACATCCCTGGTGGACTCCAACTCCCACTATGAACTCTGTACATAGTTTACTCACTGCTGTTGTGAGGTTTATATTTATATGCAGTATTCAAGAATGCATGATATATCTTAGGCTTGTGCATAAACCTTTATCGGTTTGAGCTTTGTGCACGGAATTTCCGTGCGAGTACAGTATTATAATTTAAAACTTTCAAAATAAACAAACCAAAACTTATACGAACACCGTAAAAAGACAACTAATCAAAATTGCTATGTGGAAACAACGATCTAGTCCTTCAAGTACCACATGTATTCATTGATTTCATTAGTTAGGCAAGTTCATATGTAAATTAATTGTAGAGTTGATTAAAACAAATAGAAATATTAAATTTATGATTATATTTAGCCATATCCACTACAAAACTATATTGAAGAGTTCTATCCAAAATATCTAGTTATATTTGCATAAAGAAAATATATACATACTGTATATAGCGAGTTAACAAACTATATACATATAGATAAAAAAAAAGCAGTACCCTTAAGGGAACTAAACTAATCTTGTAGGACTATTTTTAACCCCTTCAGACTCATGATGCAGAGGTTGCCAGATTAGCAATAAGAAATAGAGTTCTCACTCTTATAATTACCTCTCCAAAATTACTTTCCTGCCCACAGCTAACTCAAAGACAACTGCAGAGGTTGAAGTAACTAAACTAAATGTTACTAAAAGTTTCTAAATACCCCTGATGGTAACAAAGGCTTTAAAGTATCCCTAATCGGCACAAAATCGCGTCATGTCTGAGAGGGTTAACCCGTACAGCCCCAGCGACGCATCTGCTATTTATGTAACGCACAGCCCCAGCGACACGTCTGACGAGTCACCCTAATTGCTCCGACCGTAACCTCGGGTGTAGCCACTCTAGAAGGCTCAGATTTGTATGGGAACTGTATGTATCCCACGCAACCGTGCCGATGGTTGAAAACTCTCAAAGTCCATGTGCGTGCGCGTGAGCGTGCGATAACCTGGTTTTTTGGGGTAATTGCCTTCAATTTTTTACTCAAGTAAAATAAGTTTTCGGGGGCTCTGTAGGACCATTCTTTAAGCTTTTTGAGCGGTTTTTAGTAGTTTTTCCTTCATTCCTAACTCATTCGCTATAGTTTCTGGAATAAAACAATTTTTTGAAAACCGGCCGGGTTCTGGTGAACAAACATTACAAAACTAGCCAGGGCTCCACGGGTTAAGGTGGATTATGTCCCAGCTGGTTGAGTTTGTTGTTGTGGTGGTGGTGGTTCTCCTTCCCTAGGCTGCCTGGCCAAACATCCCTGAGTCCCAGCTGGTTAGTGTAGTAGACATCAGACTGTTGAACACATTTTTAGGTTAGTATCCATTATAATGTAATACTTACAAAATAAACAAACCAAAACTGGGACCGCCCAATAAACAATAAATTAAAACAGGGACGGCACAATATAAACAAAATTCAAACAGAGACGGCATAATACAAAAAAAAAAAAAAATACATTAAATTAAATCCGACTGCACAATAAACATTCAAACGGGGACGGCACAATATAAACTAAATTAATACAGTGACTACACAATATAAACAAAAATGATTACAGGAACTGCGCAATATAAACATAATTAAAACTGACGGCACAATATAAAAGATTAAAACAGGGACAGCATAAAAAATACAAAATAAATTATAACCGACACCACAATATAAAAAAGATATTAAAACCATGACACAAAATATATTATCAACATCACTATATGGAAAGTACGCTTTATGTATATATAATTCAGGGCTCTAAGACTTCTTAGGAGTGGGCTAGATATTATAGCATCAGAGTACACAAACTCTTAACCCACAGAAACCCAGCGACAACGTGTCGTCGGCAATGTATGAAACGCTAAACCCCAGCGACGACAACGTGTCGTCAATGTTAATTACTCTCCTATGGCACCTAGAGGGCTCAGATTTGTATGGGAACTAAGTATCCCACTCAACCATGTCGATGGTTGAAAACTCAAAGTCCAACAGCATGCACGTGAGCGCGCAAAAACATGGTTTTGAGAGTTATTGCCTTCAATTTTTTACTCTTTTAAAATACTTTAGGGGGATCCGTAGGACCCCTTTTTGACCTTTTTGATAGTTTGTGGTTTTTCCTTCATTCCTAACCCATTCGCTATAGTTTCTGGAAAAAAAAGATTGCTTGTCCCTGGTGGTACATTGATTAATAACTAGCTGGGGCTCAGTGGGTTAAGGGAACTAAACTAATACTGTAGGATGACTTATCTTTTATGGTGGATTAGAAGATAACACTAGCAGAAATCCGATTGGCCCACACAAGGCAGCTGGTTAGTGGAAGTCACCATCTGTTGACTTCAAAGATTTTAGTTTAGTGTCTATCATAATGTAAAACTTGCTAAATATATAACCAAAACTGGGACAAAGACAATATAAAGTCAAATTAACTTAATCAAAATCTCTGGAAACTACTTTCTAAAATAAAGTTTATGAAATAATGTATAGCTTGCTAAATATATAACCAGAACAGGGACTACAATATAAATACAAGATCACTTCAAAATCACAATGTGGAAATAACTATTTAGCAATTATAATTTAATACTTGCAAAATAAACAAGCCAAAACGTATACGAACACGATAAAAATAACTAATCAAAATCGCTATGTGGGAAAACCCAGTAAAATAATATATAAATAAAAACAAATAAAACTGCATTTACAACTTCTAAGTTCAAATCTCCACCACAAACTTAAAGTACTGTATATTAATTCAAAAAATGTAAATGACCTTTAAATCTACTAGTACAATAAATTTAAAAAATACATCTGAACGAGGGAGTTATTAATTTGTAAAACTTGCAAAATTAACTAAAACTTTGACAAAGACCATATAAAGGCAAAAGAACTAATAAAAATCGCTATGTGGAAAAAACGCTTTAGCAAAATCCCTCATTTAATAATATTTATGATTTTCACAAGCGAGGCCTTTAGCTAAATCAAATTCTTATAGAAACTATTAAATCATAAACTTGGGCAGACTAGGATACCTTTGGACAAACTAAAACTTCATTTATGATAAAGACTAGCTGTATCAATTTCGGTCAACTCAGCCCAAGATTAGTTAAAGAACAGTAGGTACAGCCAAAAGAATCAGTTTTTTTAGTAGCCATAAATTGTGAAAAATATATTTTAAAACTTTCAAAATATGCAAAAAGAGAATATAAATTAATATTTTTTTTATCCAACAAACTTTACTTCTAAACTCAATGGAATCAACAAATACGTGTGGCACTCATAAGGACTCTAACCAAGGATACTCTCACCGAAATTCCGTGCATTTATACATTAAGTTATCAAGACTAAACTTAATAAACATCACCTTTGGAAAAAACTTTAGCAAATTAATTCCTCTAAATAAAATTGTATTCTAAATGCATTTGGATATAAACTTTAAAATAGGCATTAACTTTATATTGCAACATAAGCTATCAAAATTGTACTAGTCCGAAGCAATTTGAAATTTCTCTGGCAAGGAAAACCGATCATTTAAGTTTATGAGCTATCCTTGACATTAACCATTTATTTTTACTGTACACTAGGGTTCGATTAGATAGGTTAGAATAGATAAGTTAGGTTAGATTAGATACCCTAAGTTAGATTAGATCCCGTAAGTTAGATTAGAAACAGACTAGATACCGTAAGATAGATTAGATGGGATAGACTAAATTATATATTTATTATGTTAGTTAGATTATGGTTAGCTTAGGTATGCTACTTTGTGTTAGGTTAAGGAGCTGGGATTAAACTGACAGAGGTTGGAATTGATGGTAGCCTAATAATTTATCTAATAATTAGAAGGCATAGCTACTCGTGAGCTCTTTAGAGTTTATGCAAATACATTAATTATGTAAAACTTTCAAAATAAACAAACCAAAACTTATACGAACACAGTAAAAAGACAAAACTAATCAAAATCGCTATGTGGAAACAACGCTTAATTAAGTAAAATAATTTATAAATAAAAGAACAATCCAATTTACAATTACTGTATGTTCAAACAAAATTGGCTATATATACTGTATATTAATAAATTTACATACTTTATATTAAATTATATTTTTCACTCTAACACCAAACCTCTGAATGAAACTAATGAAAACAAGCATGTGATCCACCGGGATTCGAACCTGGGTTACCACATACAGATTTTAAACACTAACTATTACACCATCAAGGCTAGTCTATTTGATCTGAATATCAATCTAAATGGATATATTGACATAATTAAAGCATAGAGTCCTCCCGAGATTCTAACTCAGGACACCACACCCAGAACATAAGCATCTAAACCATTACACCAACAGTTAACATAATAAATACATACATAGTTTTGATTTAAGACATTCGCCCCATTACTTCGGCGATTTTATGACTGCCGTATATGTATTTTTTCCTGGTAAGCAATAGAGCCTGTATTTTAGGAGGTGGCCTTTGGCCAGGACATTCTTCTATCGAAAAATGTACAATTATATCTTTGAGGGATCTTGCAATTTTTCCAAGCTTGATTGAAGTCTTGAGGAAACTAAAGAAAATATATAGATTAACAAATGCATAAAAACTTCCCCTGAAGGACATCTGACTTGACATGAATACAGCACAGAGCAAGCCAAACGTAATGACAGCTGGGACACTACTTATTAGCGCCACCGTACTAAACTTCTACTTATCTTTGATGGAGTGTGGTCCGATTGTTGTAGTTCCCCAAACAGTCAAGAGTCCGGTAAACCAAAGCGACCCCAGATGCTCGGTCCCAAGTCCGGTAAACCAAAGCCTCTCCAGTTGCTCGGCCCCAAGTCCGGTAAACCAAATCCGCTCCAGATGCTCGGCCCCAGAAGGAACCAGGGGAAGAAGAGATCAGGGTGTCAGGGTGTCAAGCCAGAGCAATTGTTTGGAGACTTTAATGAGTAAGAGAAGGAATGCAAGAAAATTATCAAATAGCATTGTTTTGGCCATATCACCCAAAACAAATTAAACTATAAACCACAATTTCATATTTGTAAAGTATATACAATAAAATAGAATACAGAAACAAAATATCTTTTAACCCATAACAAAAATTAAATAATTAAGAGAAACCGGTAAAAATCTTTTTCATAAAAGAAAGGACTCCGCTTTAGTTTGACTCCCTGGAAGAGATCTATCCGAGAGGGCAGCTGAGGAAGGGATCATCAGTGAGATCCGGTTGGTTAGTGTAGGTGTAAAAGTTTTTATAATTTGGTCAATTTTAGTGGAACACTAAATGCTTCATACATCATTATTGCAGGCCAAGTTATAAACTGTATATAATAAAGTTAATTTTAAGGCTCATATTATTGCAAAGTACCATCTAATACGAAGCAGTTATGATAATCATTACTTGGGAAATATGGTTTCTGTAGTCTGCCACAGAAAGCAAAGGCTTTTATCCTCCAGGGTTAAAATACAGTATACAATAACTTTCCGTAAGACTACAGTACTTTTCTTTTATGAAGGGTTGTGGTCTGGATGGTTAGTGTTTTAGTTTCCCAGACTGCCTGAACAGTCCGAGTACGGTAGACCAAAGCCGCTCCAGGTGCTTGGGCCCAGGACGATGAGCGGGTGAAGGAAATCAGCCCCTGGGCCAATTCCCCCGACATCCGCAGCCACCCTTGTCAGCAGTCTGTGGAGGAAAATGCTTACAGTCAGGGTTGGTCATTAAGAAAATAGTTTTATGATTATTCATTCAAATTCTCAGCAGATTGAACTTAAAATGCTGCATATACTGTATGAAATAAATGTTTAATCAATGAAAGCAATTTTAATATACAGTACATTCAATAAGTTTTGAAATGCATCAAATTAGAAAATTACAATCTTTCAAAATATATTTTGATGGGAAGTCTAGGGGGCATTTTTTTTAAACTTTAAGAGGTCTCTGAAGCAAACTAACATTTGTACCAGTAATAGAATATAAAAAGGTACCTATTCAAACCCACACTTTAATGCAGGGATACTAAGTAAAGTCCGCTAGATAGCAAATAAATGGCCCAATCTATACAATACCCCAAAACGTGAAAGCTCTATGTGGCATTGGCATGGGACAACTGTAAACCTTCTAATAGAGTTTCATTGGTATTGAGGTTGGCAAAACTACTTTGCAAAATAAAATAAACAAAATTGGGACAGCAATTAAAATCAAAATAACTTTTCAAAATCGCTGTGGAAATAACTCTGTAAGATCCTGTGTAGCGGGAGGAACTGTTTTTCAGATAACTATTTACTAAGAAACATTGAACAATATCTTTAACCTAACCAAAACCTAACCTAACCTAGTATATTAGTGGACTATTTATGAATGTAAAATGTAAACATATATAATTGTAACATTACCAAATTATTGAGATATAAGTACAGGTCTGCCCGCTACACAGGATTATACCAATAACTCTTACGCAAAATATAGCATCAAATTGCAATATAAAATTTAAACCAAAAGAATTTTAGATAAATACTTATTACTTTGTCATTAATAATAAATTATACATAATCATACAACAAAGTTACTGTACAGAAGATTAGGTAAAAATAAATAAATAAGGATATCAAATGTTTCTTACCATTAATTTAGTTTAAGATTAGAATTAATGTTTTCATTAACCAACTTTACTTCTAAACTCCATGAAATCAACGAATACTGTGGCACTCAAAAGGACTTTATGTTGGACAACATTAACTTAATAAACCAACTGCACCAATGATTATATAGATTCCACAGAACAGGTACTATGTATATAATTAAGATAGTCATTTACAGCATCTAAAATGCTAAAGGGGGGATGGTTGTTTTTTTCTGCCCAGTCTCCCTCATGTTTAGCCCCATTAGTTTAGAAATTTTCTGTCTAAGCCAACTAGTTTAGCGATTTGAATAACTAAACCTTTTGTTTGTCAATATTAGGACCTTTCACACCATTAAGGTGTAATTTTGTCCTGCCCTGGCTAGGGCATGACAATATTAATTATATAAAAAATTAACCTCAATTACATGCAAGGTCCGAATATTGCCAAAGAAACTGGGTTAAAGATGTTAAAATTGCCAAATGTTAAAAAATTTCAGAACTAATGGGGCTAAACATTGAGAAGGTCTAGAAAAAGCCAGCCAGCCCGGCTTAAGGGGGGATGGCCGTTTTTTTCTGGGTCCCCGTCACCCTCATGTTTAGCCCCATTAGTTTAGAAATCTTCGGTCTATGCCAACTGGTTTAGCAATTTTAAGAACTTTAAACCTTTGTTTGTCAATATTAGGGCCTTTCACGCCATTAAAGTGTAATTTTTTCCTGCCGACCGATAGCGGTGTAGTTTTAGAAATGAACTCCTTTCAGTCAGGATATCTATTCTACCAAAAAGTGTATAAATTTAACTTTAATGGGAATCATAAGTCTGAGCGGGTGGTGGTGGATGGGATATACAGCAACTCCAAATCAAGCCACTTTTAAGCTCCTCGGTGGCCTAGTGCTTTGGGTGTTCGAGTGCTGCACTACTGGCCTGGGTTCGGGGCATCACAAAATATTAATTTTATAAAAAATTGACCTCAATTGCATGCAAGGTCCGAATATTGCCAAAGAAACTGATAATGTTAAAATTGCCAAATGTTATAAAATTTCAGAACTAATGGGGCTAAACATGGAGAAGGGGGTCCAGAAAAAGCCAGCCAGCCCACCTTAATGCTTAAGGGGGGATGGCTGTTTTTTCTGGGTCCCCATCTCCCTCAGGGTTAGCCCCATTAATTTAGAAATGTTCGGTCTATGCCAACTGGTTTAGCAATTTTAAGAACTTTAAACATTTTTGTTTATCAATATTAGGGCCTTTCACGCCATTAAGGTGTAATTTTTTTCCTGCCGACCGATAGCAAGCCTGTAGTTTTAAGAGGAATCTCCGTTCGGTCTGAATATCCATTCTACCAAAAAAATTATAAATTTAATGGGAATCACTAGTCTTGAGCGGGTAGTGGTGGACGAGATAATTCCAAATGAAGCAACTACTTTTAAAATCCTCGGTGGTCTAGTGGTTTGGGTGTTTGAGTGCTGCACCACTGGCCTAGGTTCGAACCCTGGCTGGGGAATGACAAAATATTAATTATATAAAAAATTTACCTCAATTGCATGAAAATTCCGAATATTGCCAAAGAAACTGGGCTAAAGATGTTAAAATTGCCAAATGTTATAAAACTTCAGAACTAACTGGGCTAACCATGAAGGAGAAGGGGGTCCAGAAAAAACCAGCCAGCCCGCCTTTATGCCCGAGGGGATGGCCACAAATGAACCGCCTGTATAAGTTTCCATAGGACAAGGCAACCATTACATTATTTCTACCTTGGTCCTGTTCTTGGGACGGATTCGATATTTATTTTTTTTTTTTCTATGAGAATGAGTGAGACAAAATGTAGAACGGCCGGTATAGAGTGCCTCTCCCAGAGTTGAAAGTGTGACAAGGCCAAAGTCAAGGGACATTAGAGCCAAAATGCATAAGGCGGGATGGTTTTTTTCTGCATGGAATACTCTGGAAGAGGTGGTGGTAAGGGCAAGGAACATCCAAATTTGAAAGAAAACATTGGATGAAAGTAAACACTGGACAACACTAGCTTAGCTCAACTCTTGTAAACTACAATTACAGTACTTATCTTTATTTGGAAGGACGTGTATACTGTAGTAAGGTACCGAGGTGTGTCGTCCCCAGTCTGGTTCCAACTCCAGGACATCCACCTGTGGACAACATTTATTCATTAATAATTTTGACTAAGTATTTAGTTAAAAAACTTTTCAGGTTTATTGTTTAAACATCTCAAATATCACTAACTTATGCCACTTAATAAAATGGCAATTTTACAGATTACATACTACAACCAAGCTGTTCATCCTGTAAGATTAAAATTTAAAGTGTAAAGATTAAGAAAATTAAATATTTACAGTAACGGTGATTAAATGACCATCTAGATTCTAGAGCGACAAAGCACCCAACATCTCGAAGCTTCAATCGATAATCTCAAGGCCTCGCACGAGTCACAGGCTCCTAAATAGCCTACAGTCCCGAGGTGGAGACTAAAAGTCCTCCCCGTCTGGTTCCAACTCCAGAGATCACCACCGCCATCTGTGGACAACATTTATTCATTAACCCATTGGCTGCGGGTGACTTTCCTGAATGTCCTGGCAATTTACAGCAATTTCCAGGCTTTAAAAGCCTGTAAAAGCCGTAGAGATAGAGTGTCAGTGGGCAGGAGAGTGAGTGACTCTCCTCAGAGCACTGAGGGAGACTGTCTCGCGTGGGTGTCTCACAACAGTGTTGCCGAGCGAGCGCTAATAATTAGCGGTTTTCCCTTATGTCTATGGCACCGCTGCGGGTGAACCCGCCACCTACGAAGCCCGTTCTGGTCTCATTTTGTAGCGATTTTAGCCTAGTTTTCGGCAGAATACAGTTCATTTAATGCAGATGCTTGAATAATCATTCAGGAGTGCCTGAATATGCCCTAAATAGCCCAAATATGCCCGCAGTGCAAGTGTTAATGCTTTTCACTATGTAATTTTCTGTCTTTTACCGTCTTACTTTTCCTTCTGGGGGCAAGAGCTAGGAATCCTCCCCTTGTAAAATTCTCCTAAATCGCAACAGTAAGGGGCGAGGAAACGCATAAGTGGTCCCGGACCCTGAGAATTTGAACCCTTTAAGTTTTGTTTTGGTTCGGGCTCTTTTTCTTGAGTCTGCCACCCCCAGCAATGGGGTATGTGCCTCAGTATGTACAGTCCATACATTTATTTTTCTCCAAGTTTATTAAAGTTTCTTCGGTCAGAGCTATGAATTAAATATGTATTTAATCATTAACCCTTTGGCTGCGGGACCCATTCAGAACGTTCTGGCAATTTAAAGCAATTTACAGGCCTCTTAAACCTGTGGAGACTAATGCGAGTGAATAGGAGCGCATCAGGCCCCCCCTCCCTCCAATCTCCAAAATATACTGTATATAATGTACAATCTTTATGACCCATACATAATTCCTGTAATATGCGTAAGAGACAAAAGGCAGGTTACAATAATAAAAGTTAAGACTTTTTGTAGGGTTGGTCTCCCTTCCTAAATGGCAGCTTTCCAGGGTGGCTTCCTTTGTCAAGTTCTTTACCACCGTATTGTTGGCATCCTTTAAATCAATGTGAAGACCATACTGCACCAGGTTAGGTTATTAAGTTACTGACAATTTAAGGAATTTGTTAGAGTAATAGAGTTTAGCCAAAAAAGGAAATTTCCACAAAAATTTAGGCAAGAGTTATGTTAATGGGTGTTTAACCTATACCCCTTTGAAAGGACATTAGCCTAACCTATCCTTTTTTTTTTTTTTTTTTTTTTTTTTTTCTATGTGATTGAGGGAGGCAAAAGGCATAACTGCCTATAGCGAGTGCCTCCCCCATAGTTGAAAGAGTGACAGGGCCAAAATCAAGGGACGTTCGAGCCAAAATGCCTGGACACACTGAGTTTGAAGCAATTTAAGTCATAGGAAGAGGGAAAGACTGATTCTGGGAGAGAGTTCCAGAGCTCAGCTGTTGAGTAGAAGAAAGTTTGAGAGTAACGTTTCACTCTTGGGTTGGAGAGTTGCACAGAGTAGTGGTGGGATTGAGTTGCAAGACGGGTACCACGTGCCCTACGTAAAGGAGGTGGTATGCACCTCCTAGTATTAATGGGTGGGGGCTGCCGCCCCCACACACCCGCTTCTTTGACATCAACTTGCGCGTTTACACTACGTACACCCGGTATCAACTCGTTCCACAATTTGTGATAAATGGCATGAATCACATTAAAAACAGTAGGGAAAACCCATTTACTGTCTGGAAAAGTCTCACATGTGCAAGTACTTTGCTCTTAATTAACTTTTTTCAGGGAACCTTATAATTGCGGACAAGTGCTATATTCATAATTACGTAAATTTGATTTCCCCTCCCATATGAAATTGAGATTACATTCCATAGAGGAAGTAATAACCACATGAAAGCCTACACTAATTAAATAACCCCTGGTCAAATCAAACTTGTTAAAGTTTAGTTAGGTTAGTGATAACTTAACCCTTCAGCACCACTACTTTTATATTCTGGTTACCATTAGACTATTTTCTTAACCCTTTCATGCTCATATGACTCAAGAGGTTGCCAATAAGAAATAGAGTTCTCTCACTCTTATAAATAACTCCAAAATTAGTTTTCTGTCCACAGCTAACTCAAAGACAACTGCAGAGGTTGAAGTAACTAAACTAAAGGTTTCTAAAGACCCCTGATGGTAACAAAAGCTTTAAAGTATACCGAATAGGCTCAAAATAAAGTCATATGTCTGAGAGGGTTAACCTTATAATCAACCTGTATAAATTAAGATACCCATGTTAGTATACAACCCACGACTATAAAAGATAAAATTACGACCATTTGTATAAGTTAGGTTACCCAGGTTAGAATACTGTACAACCCAAGACTATAAAAGATAAAGTTACGACCAGTTGTATAGGTTAGTATATAAAAACTATAAAAGATAAAGTTATAGGTTAGGATACCAATGTTATACCCACTACTATACAAGATAAAGTTATGACCGGTTGTATAGGTTAGGATACCCAAGTTAATATAATGCCTACTAGTATACAAGATAAAGTTAAGACCGGATGTATAGGTTAGGTTACCCAGGTTAGAATACAACCCACGACTACAAGAAAGTTATGACAGGTTTTATAGGTTAAGATACCCAGGTTATCATAAAGCCCAAGACTACTGTATAGGCTACAAAATAAAGTTATGACCGGTTAAACATGTTAGAATACCCATGTTAGTATACAACCTAGGGCTATACAGTACAAGATATAATTATGACCGGTTGTATAGGTTAGAATACCCATGTTAGTATACAACCTAGGGCTATACAGTACAAGATATAATTATGACCAGTTGTATAGGTTAGGATACACAGGTTAGTAGTATACAGCGAGTTAGGATGTGGGGTTGACTTGACCAGAGAGTGGATATGTAACCCTCAGTTCACTTTAAAGTATTTTTTGGTAATTTATTAGTTTACTCGCTAGATCGGTCTACCGTTAAAAACAAATTTGTACATTATGTCCTGGCCGAAGGCCGCTTCCTCCAAAAGGTACAGGATCTATCGCTCGCCAGAATAAAAAATAGACATCTAAATGGCACGAAAGGTCTTTAAAGCAAAACTAGGCTAATGCAGCAAACTTCTTTAAAAACTGAAAACTACTGGGGAGAAACGGGAAGCAAAAGGGGACCAGAAAAAAATACCATCTCTTGTTCCTATCTATGACCAACTAATCTCCAGAATTTTAAAGATAAATAGTTCGCCTAAAACATTTAGATGTGAAATAGAAGTTTAAAAATAGCACTGTCACAGGCAATTAAAAATAAGATTGTCAAAGGAAATATAAGCTTAAATATACAGGATAGGCCTACTAGCCAGGTTTAATTTTTTTTGGTAAATGTATTTAAGTTCACTTGTGTTGTATGCATTATCTTTTTTTATAATCAGTTCCTTCATTGATTGAGTTTTAAGGATAGCTTCCTTCTGCAAATGCATATTTACCCATTATTTAGCAATATTAAAACATGCCCCCGAAAACCATATTGTCATTAACTTAACCAAACAACCTAACCTGGGGGCTGCTGCCCCCAGACCCCTGCTTAAGCATTGATATGTCAGTTGTGTTGGTGAAGTTACAGAGTAATAACTCTCAAAGCCACTCCAACAGCTTCCTATTAAACTCTTCTCAACACTTCGAAAATAAAGAGGTAGTCGTAACGGTTATACTGATGTTTTGGACCGACAGTTAGCCCATCGATCGGTTTAGGCCTAATAGGTCCGGTAGAGCATATACATCATTGCTATATATAGCATTAAGAGCTGAAATGTATTATAAGGGAGAAAAAAACAAAAACGCTAAAATACATTTATAGGCCTAGGCTACTGTAAAACAATAAGTTTTTCAGCCAGTACCCAACCAGCGGGGGTGTGGGGGCGGCAGCCCCCACCTATATACTAGGTTAGGTTAGGTTGTTAAGTTAGGCTAATAACCTAGCACGTAAAAAAAAATAATAATAATCACCCAACCAGCGGGGGTGTGGGGGCAGCAGCCCCCACCCATATACTAGATTAGGTTAGGTAAAGTTGTTAGGTTAGGCTAATTTCTTCCCAAAGTTGACTATTTTTATAACATGAAATATTAGGCTACCCACTCCACCCCGTGAAATCCGAGCCAGCTTTAGTCAAAAGTTGGCTCGGGTATTCACAAAATTGGGTTGTATGGGTTTGCAATTTGGGAAAACCCGAGCCAAGTTTTGATAAAAAACGCTATATTATTGTATTTTTACGCTTTTATCCCCTCATTTTCCCTGAACTTCATAGCCCTCCCCACTAGTGGGGGGCGTGTTTTTAGATTGTTGGATAATGGGTAAATACTCATTTCCGCTCCTCTTCAGTATAAAACACTATCTGAAGGAAAAATTACAAAAAAAAAAATAAAACTTACTGAAATCGCTGTCGGTCCAAAAAGTCAGGTTTACCGTCGTAACTGCTCCGGATGTCAAACCGGAACTTTGAAGAATAATGAATATGAGGAATACGTAAAATAGCATGGTTGTGGGGCTATTTTATCCCCTCCAGAGACAATTTGAACTATAAAACTATAGCCGAGGCCTAATTTAAGCAATGCACAAAAAAAAAAAATAAATAAAATAAAATAAATATTTACGAGTCTCACCACAGCTGGGATCTCATTTATAATGGTAGTTTTGGGTTCCTACCATTCATTCTATGCTATATACTTTTTATCCACAAGATTTTTTTTTCTTTTTTTTTGCATTAACCTAACTAAAAACCCTAACCTAACTTAAATGTATTTGGGGGCTATTAGGTTAGGTCAGGCTAAGTTAGGTTTTTTGGTTAGGTTAATTCTAAAAAAAAAAATTAAGCCAAGAAAAAAAAAAATCCCGTGGATAAAAGGTATATAGAAATGAAGCATAGAAAGATAGGAACCCAAAACTACCATTACAAATGAGATCAGAGCTGTGGTGAGACTTAAATATTGACCAAAAAAATATATAGGCTATATATACTGTATATACAGTATATGATTTACTACCTTCGTTCGACACTCTAAACTGCTTATTCCTCAATCAACCACTCGCGAGTTTGTCAAAGAAATATGGAGCTGTAGACATTGATATTTAATACAAAGTAATAATAGCCTACTGGAAGTTCCTTGTGGCTAAAGAGCAAGTCTACTTGGGTTTATGCAAGTTACATATGAATGTGCTAAACCCGTATTATAGCTGGTAATTCGGTAAACAAATAGACCCCAGACAGCCTTTTTAACCCTAACCTAGCTTACCCTAGTATTATGGGTGGGGGGCTACTGCCCCCCACCCCTCCTACTTTAACCAAGACAACGCTGTACTGTAGGCCTAGGCTATATCGAAAAAAATAAAACAAACTAACTTAAAATGCTTTCCGAGAGCTCTTCAATTTAGCCTATACCGGTAATTCTGCTAAACATCGATGGCTACAGCTCAAACTTCATAATAGAACTAAACTCAAATAGTCTGATGGTCAATACCTTACATCTGATCGGCCCTATAGGCTACTTATCTTTGAATGTATATAAATCTTATCTATGTATATCTGATAGTCTGAAAAGTCCACGATGGTAAGTCTTAGCTGTAGTGCTCCCAACAAAAGACTAACTGGGCAGTGTTGCACATTCTGAAGATTACAAAAAAAAAAAAAAAAAAATGCTAAAATCACGATCGTACCTAAAAGTCAGCAATACCAAAGTTATTTCCGAGGGGTGTTACTAATTTCCCTACAATCACTAAATTAATTTTATGAAAACTAAATAGTAAAGACAATTTTGCCAGTTTCCTTTATATAATAAACTATTTGGCCATTATAGTCCGATAGCATATGCTGAGGGGCATAATTTGTATATTGTCCCTTTCTAATTAAAATTAATAAAATAAAATTAATTAAAATGCAGGGAATACAGGAAACCTTTCATGTAGTTGCGTAATTTTGAACTTAATCACCGTGTTAGCCTATGATGGGAACTATAAAGCGTAACTTCACCTTAGCAGACGATCACTGAAAACTCGGGATATAGCATGGCCTCGTTTGCCAGTTATCAAGCAAGTGGGTAAACTAAATGCCTAAATGCCAAAGACTGCTTTCTAGGGCCTTTCCTAGCTGATGCGGAGAGGATTGGGTTCTAGTCATGTGGTGATTGGCTAGTCTATCTGAGTGAGAACCGAGCGATCTCTGCCATACCCATAGCTTAGTCGGACTTCCTTTTACTTATATTTTCTAGATCTCTTCCGTTTATTGACTTCCCAATCTACCAAGATTGGAAGCCAAAGTCACATTTTTCCTTTGCCCCTCAACTTTCTCTTCATAATTGCTGAGGGGTACAGGGCCCTGGGCGAGTCTTTGGTTTCCCGGGCGTTTCCGCACCCTCCTCAGCTCCCCGCCATGGAGTGGCTTCGCTCACCCAGGCTTTATTGTGGTCGGCAGAGAGGGTTCTGTGGGGGCGCTCGGTTATGGCCTTAGCCTTGCTCGGGGCCTTGGGGCTGTTCGGCCAGGCAGCTTGGGGAACAACAACTAAATGCCTATATTAAACAGAACAGCTCCTCTACCATATGATTGTATATATTTAAATGAAAATGAGCCGTTTTAGTCAAAATTTAATAGCCTAAATACATCAACACGAGACGCCGCACACGAGTTCCTTACCTTGTGGAGACTAGCAACATAATGGACGAATGAAAAGTTCAGCCTAATAAAAATTAATAAAATTAATAAAATTAATTAAAATGCAGGGAATACAGGAAAACTTTAATGTATTTACGTAGTTTTGAAAATTTAATCACCTCTGTTAGCCTATGATTGAAACTCTAAAGCGTAACTTCACCTTAGCAGACAATCACTAAAAACACGGGATCCAGCAAAGCCTAGTTTGCCATACAGTTATCAAGCAAGCGGGTAAACTAAATGCCTATATTAAACAAAACCGCTCCTCTAACCTATGATCGTCTATAATTAAATGAAAATAAACCATTGAAATTAAAATCTAATTACCTAAATACATCATCAACAAGAGACACGCACACGAGTTCCTTACCTTGTGGAGAGCAGCAACAAAATGGATGAATGAAAAGTTCAGCCCCTAGTCTTCGGCTCGGAACCAAAAAGTCAAGCGAGTCACTGAATGAATCACTTGCTTCGAGTCAAATCAGTCTCTATCCCAGTAACCACTAACAAAAAATAAAAATGTACGAAGAAAATTAAACAAAAAATACATATAATATACCATGTGATGCGAAGGAAGTGCCGGAATATTAATGTAAAGGTAGATGCAAAATATACAAAATCGTCTAGCTAATGGTAACCAGAATATGATGAAAATTACGTAATGGTGGTGAAGGGGTTAAAGTTTCATTAGGTTAATGTAATAAGGTAGATAGCTAATCAGTGAACATTCGAGAGATCATCGATGACAAATATCGGCCAACCTCCGCCATATTGGTTCACTTGATCCGCCATATTAGCCTTCTTTACACTCAAATATGTCCATACCTATAACATACATTCGGTAATTATAGTACTGAATATATATACTTTAATTTTTACATAAAAATTCTTGATGATAAAAGATAATATAATTCATCGCGGCTGTATTAGGGTACCAAAATGGCGCCCGAAGAAATAGATGCCCCGCAATCCTCGAGTGGAACATTTTATTTTTTATTTTATAATGATTTAGTTACGGTAGCTGATATACTATATATTTCTGTATCTACATTTAATAATTAGGATAATGTGAAATATTAATTAATATATATTAGTAGAGGATTTGTGAGCCAGTAGTCTACCCTACACAAAATGTTTGAAGCCCATAAATGCTTCACGAACCTCGAACATATCGGTTTTCCCAATATTTACCCAAATTATTCATCATAGCTTTAATTAGTCAAATGTTATATCATCGAGTATAATAATTTAACCCCTTCTGTACCGGTGACGTATTTTTGTTGTTTTTTGTATATTATTATAGGTATATTTAGATGATTTTGTGCAGCTAAAGAATGATATGTGGAGTAAAAAGGGTTTAGTAAGATGGTTCGAAGCCTGTTATTTTATTTTCATTGATAATTTATTACATTATTGTCATATGTGGAAATTATGACAGTTTGATTGCTTAATTATTAATTCAGGGATTCACTTCGGTTTATTATATGGTTTGTTGGTCAATTACTACAATTAGTTGGTGATTCATTGCTTCTCAGATTCATTAAGATTGAATAGGTGGTTTGGAGATAAATTTACGATAATTGAAAGCCGCTATAGGACAATTGAATGCCAAAGTACGGAAGAAAATTAATATATGGTAATAACTGGTGTGACGCACCCAGTGCGTGGCAACGCAACCTGATTGTACTCCTTGGTACTCCACTGTACCGCCACTGTGCGGTACCTCTGGACCGCTGTACCGTGCTGGCTGCCTATATTGAGTGTGACAACGTATAACTATGTTCTTTGTATCTCTGCAAAGGTCTCGTCATGTGCTAACCAGTGGTGGGTTTTGTTTTAAGCCATGTCGAGACCTTCCATTTAATATGTAGTATCAATAGAGAAGTTGATAGATAAGACAATGGGAGTTCAGAGAGAGAGAGTGAGTTGGGCTTCAGAGCGAGAGGGTAGCAATGCGCCACGCTGCCGGGGGGGTGGTTGCCAGACGTATGGACCGGTTGGCAGCCTTGCGCTTATAGCTAGGCGCGACAGGGTTGGTAGTCCATTGCCGCCTGCCTATGCTGCCTGGGCTGCCCATGTTGTCGTACTGCACATTGCCTGGAGGCTCGCTGTGTGTTCCATGATCAGGTTGCCTAGAACCTTTGAGATTCTAACATCCCTTGCCCTCTCTCCCAACTTCTCACGGTTGCACTCTTTCTCTCTGACGACATTACTCTCATTTCATTCTTCTCTATTTAAATGCATAACCTTCCCTTGAGGTCCTAAAGGAGTTTCAGCACTCACCTCTCGTATTACTCTTAGGACAAGCATATATTTACATGTATTAGATTTAAGGGGTTAATGTGAACAGCGATCTTCTTGATGAGGATAGTTGGTGAACGTTCTACATGTTCACGAGTTATATGCCCAGCTCATCATCCAATTTGTGACTAGACTAGTGCCATGTGTAAGAGCCCGACCATGCCCAGGAGTTGTCTGTAGAGGGGCGAGGACTTAGCCTTGATTTGCATACCGAGCCAGGAGCGGGTGTAGTACCAGAGACTACAGCTCGCTCGTAGTGCCGGTATAGTAGAGTAACGTAATTTATCTGTCCTTGTGTTCTCTACAGTCTTTTCCTGGGTTCTCGCTTTCGGTGCTGGGACTCGTTGTTCCTGTGACTTGGCCTGCTAGCTAGAACACATGGGGATGATGAGTGGGTTATATCTTTATTTTACTATGCATTGCAGCTCTCTTTAAGTTTATGTATGTAACACTTTACAATACACATTACTCACACACAAGACAACACTATTAATACTTTCATGTATCAATTAACTGCACTGTCGTTTTGCTGCTGTGTCCGGAGTTCTGTTGCGTAGGGCGCATACGGACTCAGAGGGGAGACAGAGTGAGAGAAGCGAAGTAGCCTATGCGGTAGTAGGCTACTGGCGCAGTACTGTTGCCTGTAACCTTTTAGTTATTCCAAGTATAGATTCATTCTTATAATAAGTGACTACTATTTATGTTCCTTCCATGTGTATTATTAGGTATCTACTGGATCATGAACATCTTGTATGCTACATGCTAGTGCATGTTAGTAGGGGACAGTTATTCTAGTGCACGCGCTTTCAAGTAGGCGTGTACATTTGTCATTTAGCATTTCACTGTCATACCTTTAGCCTGCTTCTATTCTACATTATTAGAGGCTTAATATTAACGTAGTTTCTTGAGTATTGCATTTCTTTAGTAATAACGTAACCTATAAATGTCTGAGGGAGTTTAGCCTCATAGCCTACCCCTGTTGTACACTTTCGCCGAGTTAAGGTACCTCGTTACCATAGACGATAACTCTGTAGGGCGTTGGTGCTTTTGTTGTCTGGAGCATATAGTATTTGGGACTGGAATCGAGCGTGTCGTTGTCACATAAGCCATTTCTGTCCTACGATCAAGAATCCCGAATATGTATTGCCGAACCAGCCGTAACACTGGTGAATAAACTTATTAATTGTAAGCAAAGTTAAATGCTGGATGGTGATCCGAAGTGGATTACCACTTCGGATCACCATCCATGATCACCATGCTTTACGAGTCATCGTTTTGTTTACAAGTTCTAACTCTTTCAAGATCCAATACGCATTTCATTTCTGTTTTATGGTGTATTTCAGTCAATTTTATTCAGTTTAGGAAGGATATGTGGAAGTCAGAGGGTTGATCGAGATAGTCTTTACCCTTTCAATGCCTACAGATCCTTCCTAAGCTGCGTAAAATCGTGTAATGATAGCCAAAATAAACTGCAAAAACGCGTCAGAGCTTCAACGAGTTCATGAGTAGTTTGGGGATTTGAGATTTCTCATATCTTTTCATTTTTGCTTAGTATTCGTTTTGTTCCAGATGTACGGACACTTATGGTTCAATTGCGGTGGTGGCAGAGGTTATAAATATGGAGAGAATCGCAACCAATAGGCAGTTGTAAACAGGACACCGGACTGAAAGGAGTAAGTTACCAGTGCCTTTAAGGGTGATTTTCACTTTAGCAATCATGGAACTCTTTCTCCCTCATTTTTAGCCCCATTGCTTTAAATTTTAAGATTTTTGTCCCATTATTTTGGTAGTTTTAAGAACTTTTGCCCATTTTTTTTTTAATTTTTACATTTTGTACCATTTAGGTATCTATTTTTCCGGGCATCTTGCCAGGACAAAAATCCTCTTAGATGGCACGAAAGGTTTACAAAGTTGACAAGAAATGGTGTGAAAATTCTTCAAATCGCTAAAGTAATGGGCTGACTTCTTATAATCACGGTAGCAATGAGGCTAAACATGAGGGAGAAAAGGTTTCAATAAATTGGAAATCTCTTTAATTGCTGTTGTCCTAGAGTACTCTTCCATTACAGGACCGTCAGAGTTGCAGTGAAGGAGTGCTGAGCATAATTTTGTAAGGCAATTTGATGTGAAAGGTTTAGAAGACTTGGTGATCCTTGCCTGCAACACTAAATCAAGAAGACTGTGCGGTGGTGACTCTTGGAGGATCTTTAGCAAACTTAACTAACTGTAAGGACTAGTGCACGTTGACTTGTTCAAGATTTCTTGGGGACTTGGGCGTGTGAATATTGAGAAGTGTTGGCGACTGGTGTGGATATCAAGACTTAAGACTTGTTGCCGACTTGGCAACGTGTGGGTGTGCGGTTATAATGAAGACAAGAACTTGGAAGTGTTGGCGACTTCTTAGCATCGTGTGGTTATAGAAAGCACATGCCTTTATGTGTGGATATCAAGAACTTGGTAACTAAATACTTCTATGTGACTAGCTGTGCTGATAAATGTTAAATTAGTGTACTGTATCTGTAAATCCTATAATTTGTCTCTTTTACATGTGAATATACTAAGACTGCATTTGTTAAAATTTTGTTTTCCTTTGGTGTTAGTTTTCTAATGGTAATAAATATTAACTAACTTTATGGTTCTGTACTACAAAGTAACTTCACAAAACCAGATTATCCTAAATGCTGGAAAATGTTTTAGTCTCTAATTTCCACATAGATGAATTACAGTAGGTGGGACTGGTACTTACTACAGAGACTCAAATATTTAGAACAAATTTGTAAGGCACATGCCCCACTGCTGGGTGGCCGACCAGAGACCGAACGGAAAACTTTTTAGAAGTTTAGATTATCATGGTGCCTCGCCATAACCTTCCTTTTCCAATACATTGCATAATGGGATATGCGCAGCTGTGTGACAATTGATTAGTTTAAAAAGGTGAGCCTTCATCCAGGCAATTCAAATGCCATTGATTGATTAGAAGTGATTTATGGGTCATAAAGATTGTATATGACAATCTTTGAGATCCCTCCATTATAGTAATGTATAAATTTAACTTGCAAGGTTACCCTCAACTCAAAAAAGTACTAACATTAGAAGCTTGCTTAACTGTCGTGACCGCGTGCGAAAGACTGAAAATACCGAAATTACTGCCAAAGTAAAAAAAAAAAAAAAAAAAAATTTAGAAAAGATTCATTATTATCACATGCTGCCAATCAATGCTGTACCAATATATATATTAGGTAACCTTGTGAATCCTCTCGCCCAAAGTACAGTATATACACTATCCTATACAGTATATACTTGGCTTCTGCCGGACAAAAATCACCCCTCCATAACACTCAACCATATTCGCAAACGGAACATACTGTATAGGCATACAATAGGTTGACATTCCTATTGCAGCAACTAACTTTTTTTGTGTAGTGGTGCGTAGCTTGAGTGACATGGTGCCTCGCTCCTCACTGTTGGCTGGCAGTTGATGCGTAACCATATTTGTCCTGTTAAGTTAAGGGGACATAGGCGTTTTTTCTAGACTCTTTTCTCCCTCATGTTTAGCTCTATTATTTTTTAGATTAGAAGATATTCGGCCCATTAGTTTGGGGATTTTAACACAGTTCGTGCTATTTCATTGTCAATTCGAAGACTTTTTTTTTTTTTGGGGGGGGTCATTTAGGTGTCTATTTATTCCTGGCGAGTAATAGAGCCTGTAATAAAAAAGGAACCGGCCTTCAGCCGGAAAATATTTCTATTGAAAAATTTACAAATTTATCTTTAAGGATGGTCTTGGGTGGGTGTTTGTTTTTAAGCTTAACCCTTTGGCGCACTATGAGTAAGTGTCATTAGGGTATTTTACCCTAAGCGCGAGATGACTGTCATTAAACTTAAAAATATTCGCCAAAATTTAAGTTTTTGTCTGACTCGCGTCATATTTGGGACATGTATTCAGTATTAAGTCTAGTTCAATGGGTAAAATTGGCAACCCCCTCAGTTTAACGGTCGACTCCCGGCTGGCATGGGAATGGAGCAGAGTACAGCAGTCTGTTTTTTTATATTTTCACGTATTCGTGTATCTCTGTAACTATTTAGTTTATAATAATTCTGAAGATACCATTGGGATCTCCATAAAATTCCGCTTCCATATATATATATATATGCAAATCAAAAATGTTGTGGGCAATATTTTGAGCTAGCGTGAGTTGATCAGGTATTTAGATTTATTTTTTTTAATTCTTATTTCGGAGTGCCCCAATGGGGTTGTTTTGTATTTATTCTATGTTTATACTACAAAAATACAGGAATTAGCAAATAAATAGTGATGATTAAGCCACTATACAAACCTATGAGAGTTCCGTATGGAGCTCAGTGGTCTGGTTAATCTGCTCTACATAACTTAACTATACAAAAATAATTTTAAAACTATCGGAAGCCGTTCACATTTATTGGTACCACAGTAAATCCACCAATCTTGGCTAGTTCATCTTATATATGGTCGAACCATTCCACTTAATCCGGATGGATCGATCGGACTTGTTGAGGGGGGTATTTCGTAATTATCCCATACATTAACTAACTTAGATTAAACTTAAAATTTCAAGTTAATAAATCTCTATTTTAAAATATCAAATTACTATTTTGTACTTATTTACTATTTCAATTATATTTAACTGCTGTAGAATGTGTTTCTTCCACACATAAGATTACACATTACACATAATTATGGACAAACCATCCCACACATCTCTATTATTGGGAGATATAATTATATATATATAAAAAAAAAGTAATGTTTATACACCACATTCACTGATTAATAAAGATTCAGCATAATATTTATTGAAGTGATGCATCACATATTCATAGAGGTAGAACTTACGAAACAAACTTAAAAAAATATACATCAGAATTGCAAAAAACACATTTCCTCAATCTTCAACATAGCGATTTTGATTAGTTCTTTGGCCTTCTTCTTGTGTCCCAGTTTTGTTTTGTTTTAAGTTTTATAGTTTAATCACTTATTATGGAAGCCATATGAGCTTTAGTAATAAACATACACATGTTCTTGCAAAATCTTACATTCACAGGGTGACAGGACCCATACTTTTTACAGGAAATTGAATGACCGAACCATTCCACTATCCAAATCATCACCGCTCTCCCCTACATATTCTGAGTACAGTTGTTGTTGTTGTTCCCCATGCTGTCTGATCGAACAGCCCCAAGGTCCCGAGCAAGGCCAAGGCCATAACCAAGCACCCCCACAGAACCCATCCTGCTTTACCACTAAGAATGTCCAGATGACCGAAGCCACTCCCAGGCGAGGAGCTGAGGATGGTGTGGAAATGCCCGGGAAACCGAAGCCCCACCCAAGGCCCTGTGCCCCTTAACAATTATAAAGGGAAAGTTGAGTATAGTATCAGGAACCAGTGATGTGGTCCACACATCAACAAGAAATGAAAACAACCAGTTATTTAGTTGGAAAAAAACGTTTCAGGGATCTTAAAATACCACTTATGTAAATTCATTACTTTGTTTTTGTGTAGGTAATTACTAGAGTAGCATTAATAATAATAATAAAAAACTGAATATAAACTTATCTATACAGTACAGATACTGTACTCTGACTGAACCTGGCTTGGAGCATAGTACACTCAGATGCCATAGTCTCTAGCCCACTCATAAATAATACTGTACAGGTAGTTGACTTTACCTACTTCTATGGAAGCATCGAACTCTAGAAACCAAATTATGAATAAAATTTTCTATACATCAACTACAAAACTAAATTATCAAAACTGTCTTGATAGTGTAATGGTAAGTGCGCGGAGTTTTGGTGCGAGTATCCTAGGTTCAAATCCTTGGAGTTCCCCTTGCCACATGACTCGTTGCCGCCGTTTGGGGGCTTCCGGGCTTGTAGGTGGGGCGGCCAAGGTTCTTGGCCGCTCTCCCTATCACCTCCAACTAATTTTGTCGTCCTTTTCTTTCTCCTCCTTTCTAGTTTTCGTTTTTCCCTCTTCCGCTTTCTCCTGGGGCTGCCATCCGAGGCCAGTCTCCCACCCTTGAACTTTTGTGGTCCCGTCCCTCCCTTCCCTTCCGGTTGACTTCCCTGTTTGCTTCCTTTCTTTCTCTTTAACTGCTTCGGAGGTTCTAGTTTCCTTAGGGCTTCGCCTTGGTGTCTCTGATCACTGCTGAGTTGGCAGAATCCACCTGGCGACAGGTGCTGCCGGCCAGGGCTCGCAAGGCTCGTTGCTGGAGGATAGGCACTATCGGGTTGCTTTGGGGTTTCTGACTCTCTTCTCTCTTCCCAGTGAGTGTGTCGGGTGACTACGCCGGCCCCGTTCTCCGTGGGACAAAGCTGCAGGACAAATGCCCGGGTTTTACAAGGTCCCTAGCTCAAAGCCGAGACCTGTCCCATCTCAATTGGCCGCATTCTGGGTTTCGTGGCCCTGCGGAGGTCTTTCTCCCTTTCGTTGCCAGGGGCACCTGGTAACTGCAGTATCTTCTTCCATGCTTTACCCCCTTTTCTCTTGCTATGGTGACGACTTATGCTTTTTTCCCTGTTCTTCCCTGTTTATGGCTTCTGCTTTAGTGGTTCCGGTGAGTGAGCCCCTTGTGGCATGCAGCCTGCCACTTGGGTGTCTGTTGTCTGGCTGTCAGTCCGGTTTACCGCGGGAGCACGGTGAGTCGGGGATGGTTTTGGGTGCTCTCGACCGGTCCGCTGAACTATCCCTCGGTCGTCGCTCGTCCCTCTCGTCCATTACCGTTCCGAATCCTTCTCCTACCCTTCCGTCTTCGTCACGTCTTTCTCCGCCCTCCACTACCCAGGATTTCATCTCCTCTCCTGTAGTTATTTCTGCGTCTTCCTCTTCTTCCTCTTCTCCCTCTAGTCTCGTCACCCTCGACCCTTTTCTGCCCTCCCTCCCTCGTTCTCTTTCCTCTTCTCCAGTTTCGTCCTCTTCTCGTCCTCGCTCCTCGGTCCTCCCTGTGTCCTCTCTCTTTGCACCTCCTTCCTTTACCAAGTTTTTCTCCATCCCTGCTTCTGCGCCTCTAGCCGGTGATGACCTCCTCTTCCACCTGCGTCTCCTTCAACAGCTCTCTCTCTCTCTCCTTGACTTATCTCGCATATCTGATAACACACACTTGGTTCACTCTTACTATATCTGATAACACACACTTGGTTCACTCTTACTATATCTCGGCTACCTTCCACTCCCGCCATGATGCCTCCCGTCTTGTTACCGTCCAAAACGAACTTCAGGCTACTGCTATGTCCTCTTTCGTCGATTGTTCTGGTACCCCCATCCCGGCTCAAAAAGATCAACGACTCAACTCCTGTACAGGGACTGTCCTGATCCCCGCTTCCATCCGTCTCGGGGGTCGTCCTTTCGCGGATTGCGCCGACCTCGTCAAGGACATCGTTGTCGCTCAAGACCACAAGGTGGTTAGTGTGGTGTGCTACACTATCCCTCCTCGCGACCTTCGCCGCCATCCCGCTAACATTGCCAAGATCTCTTTTGATGGACTTTCCCTTCCTGCCCATGTTATTGTCGGTGGTACTCGCCTCCCCGTGACTGCGTCTCTTCCCCGTCCACTCCAGTGTCGCAGCTGCTGGCGTTTCGGCCACCCGGCTAAGTTCTGCCGTACAGCCGCTGAGAGCCCACTCTGCCCGCGCTGTGCGCAGTCCGGACATGCCGTTGGCGAATGTCTGTCAACGTCCCAGTTCTGCCTTAATTGCCGCGGGTCTCATTCGGCCGACTCTAAGATTTGCCCCGTTCATCTGTTAGTCTGAGGTTGCTGTACTCAAAGCGAGACACGGCCTTACGCTCACCGCAGCCCGCCAAGAGGCTCGTCGCTTGGGCTTCACCCCTCAGTCATTTTCCAAGACTCTGTCAACTCCCTCCTCTTCTTTGCCTCCCTCTACCACGCCCCCCCCTTTTTCTGGTTCCTCGGTTCCTTCCACCGCCTCCGCTCCCTCCGTCCCCCCGGTCGCACCAGTTTAGTCATTTGCCTCCCTTCCTTCTACCGGTGCTTCTCCTGGATTTTCTCCTTCCTCCTCTTCAGTCTCCTCCGTTCGTCCTTCCGTCTCTTCCTTTTCTGTCCCTTTGTCTAACACTTTCTCTGTTCTCAGTCCTTCTCCTACTTCTGCCCCTTCCTCTTGCTCTCTTCCTTGTTCCTCCTCTTCTAGTCTCCCTCCACGCTCTCACCGTTCCAAGCCTCCCCCCCGTTCTCCGTCATCTTCCTCTTCTAGTCGCCCCAAATCTCCTACTCGCTCTAAACTTCCCTTCTCCTCTACCAAACGGGCTCCTGTGCTCCATTCTTCCTTGCCCGCTTCCTCTTTTAAACGTAAGGGTGGTCTCCGTGATGTGCGGTGCTCAAGTCCCTGCGAGAAGAAGAAGTCGCCTCCTTCTCCTTCCGTTTCCCTTTCTCCTCTCTCCGTCCAGTCTCCTCCTCCTCCCGTCCCTGGGATCCTACGAAACCCTACCTCAGATTGACTAATTTATCCGTTCTTCCCACCCACCACCTTCTACTGTTCACGCCGAAGTTCATCCTACCCCCTCTTCTCTCCCCCCTACCCCTCTCCCGCCTTCCCCTCTCCCGTCTTCCCCTGCCCCGTCCTCTTCCTCCACTCCCCCTTCTGGCCTTCCTCCGGGCCCTCCCCCTCTTCCTCCTCCTGACCCTCCCCCTCTTCCTTCTCCTGCCCTTACCCCCTCCTTCTCTTCCCACCCGCCGTCCGTCCTTCCTCCCTCTTCCGGCCCTCCTCCTTCCTCTCCTCTTTCTCTGTTAGACCTCCCTATGCCCCCCGGTTTCCAGTCTTCCCCTTCAACGTCTTCTCCAATTCCTGCTCTTATTTCCCATCGTTAGCCTCTCTTGGCTATATTTTCCACCCACGGTGTTACCTGTATTTTGTAAATATGTTGTATATAGTGTACGTCTTTTCTTCCCTCTTGTACGCGTCTTCTTTTTAATCTTTTTTGTCTCTATAATGTCCATTTTACAATGGAACATTCGTAGTTTTGCAGCACATCGTGTTGATCTTCGTTACCTTATCTCTAGGTTTAGCCCACTTGTTATTAGTTTACAAGAATCGCGTTTATCTAATGCCCCCTCCCCAATTCCTTTTTACTCCTATATAAGTTCTCCCCATTCCCAGTATGCTACTTGCCTCCTCGTACATCTTGATGTCCCAGTGTCTGTTAACTATCCGTACCTCTCTTAAATGCACGCTTGCCAGAGTGTTCCTTTCACGCTGGCTTACAGTAGTTTCCATATACCTTTCCCCCTCGATCCCGCTCGATGTTCCAGAATTAAACCGGATCCTTTCTCTATTACCTCCACCTTTCCTCCTTTTAGGGGATTTTAATTGCAGGCATTCCCTGTGGGGTGACTCTACCGTTAATACACGGGGTCGTTCCCTTGAGGCTCTGATTCGTACACACGATTTATTTCTTTTAAACACTGGTTCCTCTACGCATTTTGATAGCGGCACCCGTACCTTCTCATGTACTGACTTGTCTCTGTGTTCCCCTACACTATCCTTGGATTTTACTTGGAAGGTCTTTAATGATTACTGTGCGACTGACCACTTCCCGATTGTCCTCTCCCCTACGTCTTGCTCCCCAGTGCCACGCCCTCCCCGTTGGTGTTTCGATCGTGCCGACTGGACATCTTTCGCTGATCTCGCCGTTCCGTCTAATCCGACCCCTGCTTTCCCGGACCCTGATGCCATGCTTACCAGTTTCCTGATGTTTGTGCTCCATGCTGCCTATACTTGTATTCCACGCACCACTCGGAGTATGTCTTCTAAGTGTGTACCGTGGTGGACTGCTCAGTGCACTTCGGCTTTACGCAATAAAAGAGCCAAGTGGAAGAGTTTCCGTCGGAAAAAAGGCTCTCCATATGAGCGGGATGCGTATACTCTTTTCAAACAGGCTAATGCCGTCTTCCGTCGTACAATCCGCTCTGCTAAAAAATCTAGCTGGATGTCGTATGCCTCTACTATCAACGCAGATACACCTGTTCCGCAAGTCTGGGCTCGCGTCAGGAAGATTGCAGGGAAACATGCGCCTACGCCGGCCCCTGTCCTCCATACCAACACTGGCATTGTGGGCGATCCGTCTCTGGTGGCCAATATGTTGGGACAACATTTCAGTGATGTTAGCACTGGCTCCCATCTCCCGCCCTCCTTCCAGATGCATAAACGCCGTTCTGAACTTAGGCGACTTGACTTCGCCTTATCATCTGATCAGTTTTTCAATGCCCCCTTCTCCCGGGCTGAGCTTGAGTCTAGCCTGGCAGCCTGTAAGGATACATGTGAAGGCCCTGACGGTGTCCATTACTTGATGCTGAAGCACTTATCTCCACCTGCGCTTGGCTTTCTCTTGTCCATCTACAACCGTCTGTGGTCCACAGGCTTTTTTCCGGCTGGGTGGAGACATGCCATCCTTCTCCCATTCCTTAAGCCGGGTAAGTCGGGCCATGCACCAGCAGATTACCGTCCCATTGCCCTGGTCAGTTGTGTCGGCAAATTATTAGAACGCATGGTTCGCTCCCACTTAATGTGGCTCCTGGAATCAAGAAGCATCCTGTCATCTTTTCAATATGGCTTTCGCAAGGGCCGTAGTACTTTGGACCCATTATTGAGATTGGCGACTTCTATCCGCGATGCCTTTTCGGACACTAAGTCGGTTTTAGCTGTATTCTTCGATCTTGAAAAAGCGTATGATACTGCCTGGAAATACAACATCCTTCGTACCCTTTTACGTTCTGGTGTGTCTGGCAACATGGCGGTATTCTTGCAGAACTTTCTCCGTGATCGTACTTTCCGAGTCAAGCTTCAGAATACATTCTCACGAACATACCCCCAACACGACGGTGTCCCACAGAGTTGTGTTCTTAGTACCATCCTTTTTATCCTAGCTATTAATGGTATTATTTCTTCCCTCCCTCTTGGTGTCCGTGCTTCTTTGTATGTGGACGACTTCGCTATTTACGCTGTGGGTTTGGATATCGCTGCCCTACAACATCTCATGCAGCGGGCCATTGATGCAGCTGCGCAGTGGGCTACGGCCCATGGTTTTCGGTTTTCGCCCTCGAAATCTTGTGCCGTCGTCTTCACAAAACGCCATACAGTCCCGCATCCTGTTCTTACGTTGTATAACCGCCCTCTGCCTTACAGGTCCTCGGCTCCATTCTTGGGTCTCATTTTCGATACTCGGTTGACATGGTACCCGCACATTACTTCGTTACTGACCTCCACCACCCGACGGCTTCAACTCTTACAAACCCTTAGCCACTTGTCTTGGGGTGCGGACCGGACGACTCTTCTGCGCCTCCATACAACGCTTATTCTCTCCAAGATCGATTATGGCTGCCAGGTATATGCCTCCGCTGCGCGTACAAACCTTAAGCGCCTAGACTCCCTTCACCATCACGGTCTGCGCTTGTCGCTAGGGGCTTTTCGCTCTACTCCGGCTATTAGCCTTTATGCTGAGTCGGGTGTCCCACCGCTATCATCCAGGCGGGATAAACTGACCCTTCGATGTCATCTTCGCCTTCTGCAACACAGTTCGGCTGGTTTCCCTCCCACGGCTTGCGGCTTAGCCCCATCAGTGTCTGCTACTTCGTTCCCCGGTCGGGTCTCTGCTTTACTGGCCTCCTTCTCTTTTTCCATTCCATCGGTGCTACCCCTCCGACAGTCTGAGTTTCCCCCATGGCTACTCCCTCGCCCTACCGTTTGTACAGCTGCCCTCCCCCCCTCTAAGGCCTCTTCAACCCCACAGTTGCTTTATGCTCAGTTTACGGAACATCTGCTACGCCACTCTTCAGCCGTTCCAGTGTACACTGATGGTTCCAAGACCTCCGCCGGTACAGGGTTTGCGGTTGTGTTCCCGGACCGGACCTTCCAACGTCACATCCAATCATGTGCTAGTGTCTTTACGGCCGAGTTATTTGCTATTTTATTTGCCCTACGTACTATTTTTTGTTCACACCTGCATACCTTTGTAATTTTTAGTGACTCCCTTAGTGCTGTTCAGAGTATTCAGTCTCTTCCCGCTGTTAACCCCTTAGTGCTGGAGATTCAAGAATGGTTGTTCCGCATCGCTACTAAATTGAAGTCCCTGTCTTTCTGTTGGGTCCCGAGTCATGTTGGTGTGCCTGGCAATGAGCGGGTTGATTTTTTCGCCCGCTCTGCTATTACCTCTCACCGACTCGTGCCACGACGTATTCCTGCATCTGATTACTTCCCGCGTGTTACTCAATTACTACGTCAGCGCTGGCAGGACGAATGGACCTCCATGAGGGTGTCTGATGTCAAACTGCGTTCTGTCAAACCTTCCGTCCTCCCTTGGAAGTCTTCCTCTCATCGCAATCGTCGATGGGAGACCGCTCTAGCCCGTCTTCGGCTCGGCCACACCAGGCTCACGCATGGTCATTTGATGTCCTGTGATGTCCCCACGCTCTGTCCTTGCTGCCATATTCCAGTGTCTGTCCAGCATCTCCTGATCGACTGTCCGCGTTTCTCCAATGCCCGACGGCAGGCATTCCCCTTCATATCCTCCCTTAATCGCCCCCTTGTCTTAGCCAATTTGCTCGGAGAGTCCCCCACTTTCTCCCTCCCACATCTTATGCGGTTTCTCCTCCATATCCGTCTCCTTCAGCTTCTTTAATTAGTGTTTCCTAGTCTTCTTCTCCTCTACTCCGTCGTGCGCCCTGCCCCACAACACCTCCGATGTTTTTTTTTTTTTCCACAGTTTCTTTTGGTGCCACATAGTCTTTTTAGGCTTGGTGCGAATCCCTATTTTAATAATAATAATAATTTCTTTGTAAATTTAAAACCGATATTTCTTGGTGGGTGTGTTGCCATGTAGTTTAGTGGGCGGTCCTGGAGGGGTTAACTGTGTTGGTGGTGTAATGGTTATGTTCTGGGTGTGGTGTCCCGAGTTCGAATCCCGGGAGGACCATATGCTTTCATTAGTTTATTCAGGTGCATTGGGGTTTGTAATAGATGATTAATGTTAAGAGCGGGGTTTTACTTAATACCTTCGTCTTGATTACTCGGCTGTTACGTAGATTTTGTAGCGAAATATGCTGCTAATTTTGAAAACTTGGCAAGAAGAGGATACAGAGACATAGTAGTTTCATATCTTCCCATTATTTATCGAGAAATCATAAATACGGTTTCAATTTGCCATCAGATGAAATAAAACCGACTATCCAGATCATTACCCTTTCAAGATACGATGACGCATTTCTTTTCTGCTTTCTGGCTATTATTGGATGATTTTATTCAGATTAGGAAGGGTGTACGGAAGTCGGAGGGTTAATTGAGCTAGTCTTTATTCTTTTAATTCCCACACATCCTTCCTAAGCTGTATAAAAATGGTAGGGTATATGAAAGTCGGAGGGTTAATTTAGCTCGTCTTCAACCTTTTCATTCCCACTGATCCTTCCTAAGCTGTATAAAATGGTATAATAATAGCCAGAATAAACTGTCAAAACGCATCTAGGATTGGTCGTAACGCATGGATACTTATATTAATAAAAAAAAAAAAAAAAATGGTATAATATTATATTCTATATTTTATTAATTTCACCTCAACACCAAACATTTCCGATGAAATTAATGATTGTAAAAAGTTAGAGGAAAGAATATTCATGGGGCACAGATCATATAGACCGGGCTCTCTACGAAATATCCCTGAACCTACTGATAATCTAGATTTTATTAATTTCACACCAACACCAAACATCTCCAATGAAATTAATGATTGTAAAAAGTGAAGAAAGAATATTCATGGGGCACAGATTATATAGACCGGCCTCGCTACAAAATATCCCTGTAATCTAGTGATGGGTGAAGACTAGACCATTGGACACAAAGTGGTTCTCATTGGAGGTAAATAATTTAAGTGTTGGTTCCGTCCCCGTGATCACTTTCCCTCGATTGCACGGCAGCCATATTGGCGCTGACGGCTACAGCTTGTTTACACTCATTCAATTATAGATTAGGTATAATTATTGATTTGTTTCACCATTGTAACCATTCTTAACATGTGAACGACGAGCGTCCTCAATTGAGCCTGTAGAGATTTTTGTTTTTCACATCGAAAAAAAAATCTCGCTACACTCTCAATTGAGGACGCTCGCCATTCTTGGGTTAAGTCACTGCCCACTGCTTTCAGGCATCAATTCAGAGTACAGATAATCATCCACTGCTTGTTTTAGTCCGATTCAAGTATAAGACACCTGACTGACTGAGTGTGTGCTTCTTCTTGTGCGTTATGCGGACCACTCGCCATGACAACAAAACTTTCTCTTGTGCGTTTTTAGAGGTTTTTAAAATTTCTATAGAGCTGTATCGCGTACAGTAAAGACTAAAACCACGCTCTCTGTGGATGAAGCGGTCTTTAAGGGAGGATGGCCCGGTTTTCTGGACCACTTTCTCCCTCATGTTTAGCCCCATTAGTTTTCAGATGTTAAGATGTTTGCCCCATTTGTTAGTCAATTTTAAGACCTTTCGCCCTATTTCTTCATCAATATTTAGACCTTTCGTGCTATTTAGGTGTCGATTTTTTCTCTAGGGAACGATAGTGAGCCTGTAATGTTGGAAGAACCGGCCTTTGGCCGGAACATTTTTCTACCAAAAAATGTACAAATTAATCTAGAAGGGGGATCTAGTGGATGTTTTTTTAAATTTGATGGAGGTCTAGGGAGGAAACTAGAAAAATAATGAATACTATACATGCAAAAATCGCCCAAAAAGTGAACCCTTAAACTTGTATGTATGTATGTACGTACAAGTCTACCTGGAGTCCATGGTGAGAGTACGATGGGATCTCTTGTGAGTCTAACCGGGTCTGGTGGGTTAAGGGGGAATGGTTATATTTTATGGACGCCCTTCTCCCTCATATTTAGCCCCATTCATTTTTAGATTTGAAGATGTTCGTTCTATTAGTTTGGCAATTTTAAGACCTTTCATCCCATTTCTTTGTCATTACAGTATTAGGACTTTTCGTGTCATTTAGGTGTCGATTTTTCCTGGCGAGCGATACCGAGCCTGTAATTTGAAGACCATACGGGGCATTTTTCTACCGAAAAATGTACAAACATATCGCCAAGCGGGGTAGAGGGGGTGTTTGTTTTTTTAACTTTGATGGAGGTCTAAGAAGGAAACCAAAATAATATGAAAAATAAAAATTAATGAGAAAATAAATATGCCCATCCTCCCTTATTAATATAGTAAATTATCATCTGATGAACTGAGTTAATAACACTATAAGGCGATGGAATGCAGGAGGACCGAGCTCAGGGTGGCAGTCTAGGCCATGGGCAGCTCGGAGGCGGCAGCATATCGGCCGTAGACGTAGTGGAACAGCTGGTGTTCTATGTCTGCCAGTAGTCCTGATGCACCGATCCTACCGAGAAAGAGTTATAATGTAAAACTTGCAAAATAAACAAACCAAAACTTATACGAACAGAGTAAAAAGACAAAATAACTAATCAAAATCGCTTTGTGGAAACAACGCTTAGGTAAAATAATAATTTATAAATAAAAGAGTTTAAGTTTAGACGGTAAGTCATCATCTTCAAATACTAGAACAACACAACACAACATAACATACACATTGCCATCTTGCAAGAAACAAAACTCCATACAACACAAAAAAACACCTACATTTCATGACTTCACCACCATCAGACAAGACCGAGCCAGCGGCGGTGGACTCATCACCTTGGTTCACACAGCAATAAACTAAACAGACACCAGGTGCACATACCAAATCCCTCCTCTCACCACATGCTACCACAACATAAATACAATCCATCAAAATAAGCATAAAGTGCTGGAGGGACCTTGGTGACCCTGGTCTCTGGGTCTTCTCCTGGATGACCCAGATGTGTGTGAATTTGTATTTTGTTTTTGTGTGTTCATTGGTTTCTGTTGTGTTGTCCCTATTCTGGCTCTGTCTTGAGAAGAAGAAAAATAGGAAAAGAGGGATTTTTGTTTAGGAAAAGTGGGGATTGGGCCTCAGTATATAGAATATAATATAATAGAATAGAATAGAAAATAAGCACTGGCAATAACTCCAACATTACCATCATAAGTACATACATCCCCCCCCCCCCTTTCAAACATCCCCACAGTACCTAACAACTACAGACCACAATTACAACAAATCACAAACACTCCACACATCATCCTGGTTGGTGACTTCAATGCCAAAACGTAGACCTGGTTTGTCGACAACCCTGACACAGGCAGAGGGCTGGTCCTACAACACCAATCAGAAAACCTTTTCATACTTAACAACATTCATCAACATACCCAACCTAACAAACAAAATCTACAACACAAACATGCACAACAACACAAAAAGGTGGCTGGCCAACTTCCTAGCAGGCAGATGTGCACACGTATCTTTTGCCGGTCAGTCATCTAAAATCAGAAACTTTCCAAACGGAGTCCCACAAGGATCCGTCCTATCGCCAGCACTCTTCAATCTGTATATGCACGATATAACTACACCCAATACGCCCCAAATAAACTTAGCCTCCTATGCAGATGACATAACACTCATATGCACACACCATGACCCAAAAAGAGCAACAGATCTCCTTCAACCCTATCTCAACACACTACATGGCTGGTGCACTACAAACAGACTTAATCTAGCCCCAGCCAAATCCACCGCAACCCTGCTCACAAGTTGGACAGGAGAACACGAATACATCCCTCAACTCACCATAAACAACACACCCCTAACACATACACACACACCCAAAATCCTAGGAGTAACATATGATACTCATATGACATTCAAACAGCACACCACAAACATTAAAAAGAAACTGACACCCAGACTTAACGCCCTCAGGTCACTTGCTCACACAAAATTTGGACACAACAAAGAAACTACCACCACAGTATATAAACAATACATAAGATCAGTGATGGAATACGCAAGCCCAGCCTGGGCTTCTAACCTAGCTGAAACACATCATAAGACTTTACAGACTATTCAAAACAAAGCCCTGAAGATCATTACAGGCTGCACAGCTACTGCACCCATAGTCCATGAGCCAAGACCCGAATTTTGGGATATCGGTACCACCCGGGGTGACTAATTCTCTTAGGTGTTTTTAGCTTGCTACATGTCTCTAGTTTATGTTTTGATATGATAGCCCTTGCACATTGGTAGCTTAATGGTCGTTATCACTTCTTGAATAGACATACCCTACCGAAAATTCCGAATTTTTTTAAAATGTCAAATTTGGGGACAGGAATGCCTAAATGTCAACAAAATGCATATAGTAATTGTCACATTTAATACAAGTCCTGTAAATACACACTAAGCATGCCATGGGCTTGTACATACTATTATGGCAAATTACTACTCCTAAATATCATCTACATCAGACTCGGAATCTGACTGTTGTGCCACCGGCTCTTCTTCAATAGCCGTGTTCTGACATGTCTGTAACCTGCACATGTCCGTGCATTTTAGACCATTGCTGAGGCAAGTACACTTAGGGAGTTCGCATGACCGCACACACTTGCAAGACAGTAGCTGCATAACAGCATCTGGTGCTGGTGAGCCTCGCATCCAGTTGACGGCAAGCTTACCGTCCTCATCTGTCATCCAACCGCAGTCTGTTGGGTTCGCAACAAATGGCTGGCTCTGAAGACTTCTCCTCCAGATCGCAGCCTGGTAGTTTGCACGCAGTGCATGCATGAAGAGGCAGTCCTCACAAGGAGGGAGTTGACTTGACTCTACCTCTCCACGTCTTGCACAGAACAGCTCATACCGAAGCTTGTTTACCTTAGTTGTGTGGGTAGATGGTAGGTACATGTGGCAGGTGATTTCCTGTAGCTTCTCAAAGAGTTCAGGAGACACTTCCCATGAGCGTCCAAGTTCGTGAAAAGCATCCTGGTATGTCTTGTCCATCTTCACCTGCTTGAGTGTCGTCATCTTCCCTCGGCCAGCGAATGCACTGACGGTATCACAGCCTGTAAAGGCATGCATACCAATCAATGAATCACACACGCTGCCTCCCAGTGTGCGGCTCAGTGTGGTGATATCCAGGAATCTTGTCCGGTTCTTCGTCCCGCACTTCTGGAACAGATGGGATGGGATCTTGTGGCACATGCCAAGACACAACACCATGACGTCTGTATCTTCTGCAGTGATGATGACAGACTTGTTCCCAGATTCTGCTGCATGAAGTGCATGGAGAAGGCGTGTGTCTGCTTCTTCTTGAGTTGACTTAAGCTCAGGAGCCTCTTCCCACTGCTCTTTGGTGATCTTGAAGCAGCGCTGCTCACATGTGACATACAGCTCCTTGTCCTTGAGCTTCTCCCTGTGCTGTGGTGCCTTCCATTCTTCTACCAAGAACTTGATAAGACTTGCCTTGTTGGAGGAACTACCGAGTAACTTTCTCCACTGCTGGATGTTGTGCCCAGGTTGAATGTTCTTGAAATGAATTCCTGTGCCTGCACTTCTTTTGGCTCGTTCTGCATCCTTGATGGATGTCTCCTTGTAGATATCAAACACAACATCAATGCGCCTGCTTTAGCACCTTCATGAACAGCGTGACTCAGTGCTGTACCTGCAAGCTGTGAAAAAGTTTTGTCGTTTCCCTTCAGTTTGTGGACCAGGCTCATCCCATCAATTATGGTAGCAGAGGGCTCGGGTATCACTTCTGCAGGAGAAACATTCCTCTCTAACTCCTTTGCTAGGGCAGCCTTGTTGATCTTGCGGAGAGACCCATCACCGCTGGCAAGTGCCCAAGGCAAAGGCCCAAGGGGATGAGCCAAGACATCACTCATTTTGAGCTTTCTGTTCTCGGCAACAAGGATCATCTGGCCAAATAGGTTCCTGTCAGCCTTTAAGATAGCCTCCTTGGCATGGTCTTGTGAGCGTGGCTTCATTCTGATGTTAGTGAACGTTCTCAGTTTCGTCTTCGTCATCGTGTCATGAAACTGTATAGTTGGCGTATCGATCTCCAGGCGCTCTTCCTTGAAGGCTTGATATGCATCCTCTCCTATTCTGTAGGCCCCTAGAAGGTCTGACAACTTCTGGTGGTGCCATAGTCGCAGTTGACAAACTGACAAGATCTTCTTGCTCTGCGTTGAAGGGGTTCAACCAGCTGGTCTCCATCAGTTGAACTAAAGATTGGACATCGGCCTCATCTCTTCTAATCCTGGCCATCTGTAGGTCTGGGTGGCTGAAGTCAGTATACTTTTGGCCTACTACCATAGTCCTGAGCTGCCTTAAGTACCTGCTGCGATACTCCGATGTCAGGTAGTACCTGGCGACAGCTCCGCCTTTCAGGCTGAAGCCTTTTGTGCCCCCTGGTGTCTGGGTGTCTTTGTTGATCGTCTCTTCGATTGTCTGGTCCACAGGGATCCGTCCAAAGGGATTCTTGCTACCGATCTGGACCGAAAAGCCACCTTGCATGAAGTGTTCATGGACCTGGGTGTTCAATGGGCAGTCGAGACATCAAGGCATAGTAGTAGGTTAGGAACCGGGCATAGTTCACTTTGTCATAGGCAAAACACCACGGTATCATCTGTCGGATTGCTCCTAGGTGGAGCATCCAGTTGCCTTCTCTGGAGGCTCGAATTAAGTCCAGCATGATCTCAACCATGTCCAGGTATGACATCCAGAATGCTGAGAGGTTGTGTTCATCTCTGAGGGTCTCAAGATAAACTTGGAAAAGCTTCATGATATGTGTGCATGATTCACTCTCCATCAGCTCTTGAAAGAGTCCCTGAGACACATTGCTGTGAAAGCTGTTGATGTCCTTCAGTGTTTCATCTAGATGGTGTATGTCCCTTGAATGGTTTTCTTCTAGCCATGAAAGGAAGCCTTTCCATGCAAGCCTCATCAGTGCTTCATACACGAGCTTGTGTAGTCTCACTGCTCTGTTGTACCTCTTGCCGTTCATCACTCCTGACACTGATCCTTCTGCGATGATACCTGATTCCACACACAGATCTCTAAGACCTGCATCTTGAAACCTCTTTCCTATGGTGGAGATGAGATTACAGATTGTGTGGAAGACGCCCATCCTGATGATAATGTTCTTGAACTTCTCTTGTTTCCAGATAACTTCGGCAGCTTTGGCATAGAGTGCTTGATCAAACACGCACACAATCTTGTTAAGCTGTAAGGACTGCATGATAGCATGCGTTTGTTCCAAGATTTCATTAACGGTGGACATTTCTGTTGCGGGAGCATTGATAGTGGGCAGGTAGCTTACAGTGTCCTGAACCACTGCAATGTCTCTGTGCATTTTGATGTTGAACCCAGTCCAACTGCTGATGGACTGGTCCTCATGGTCTGACATTCGAGTAAGAAGCCAGATATGGTTCTTTGTCTTTGAATCCTGGACTTCCTTGGTAGTGTCGACATACGCAGTCTCAATCCTAGGTGGCCCTGCCCGCCGCCCAACATTGTATATTGGCAGCATTGATGATGTCTGAGTGATGCTTCTTATCTTGGACTTGGTAATCTCTGGCAGGACTTTCTCTGGCACAGAGCCTGCAACCTTGGACTGGACAGCAATGCCATTGACTCTATGAGAAGTACCTGCTCCACTTAGGGTCTCTTCAAGTCGGTCAATGTTATCCCAGGCCAGGGTTGTGAACACACCAGGGTAGATGTTTGCTGGCAGTGGAATGTCATCCTTTGAGCATTCCAGCTTCTGGATACAAAGGGCTGTATCGATCTCCTCAAACATTGAGTAAGACACACAGTGACCAAGACGATTCAGAGTTCGGATCAGTTCTGTGTTTCCTGTCAAAGACTTTACAGCATTGGTCAGCAGTACGTGCTTGGGTGGTTTTGTCTTGCCACTGGTAACAGCAAAGACCAAGTCACTGCCAAAGGAAGTGGCAAGACGTTGAGCTCTTTCAGAGGGAGTTTCACACTCACACTCTCCTGTCAGCAGGGTGTGCAGGAATTGAGTGACTGCTGCAGGAATGACATTCTGATCTGTATCGGGAGGCCATGGCTGACTCACATCTTGTTTATTGATCTCATTCCTCAGCTGCATTCCTGCTTTGGTTAAGACATCTTCAGAGTTAGCTGCTCTTGCTTCTTGCAGGTCTTTTGCCATTTTGTGTGCTTGCCGGGCAAGGTCGTCCATTGAGAGGCTGCGTGGATAGATTAGAAGCTTTCCTTTCTCATCTGGGACAAAGCGTAGTGATTCTCCAAACTCGGTTTCAATCTTTCGGCGAACATGTTTCTTTGTCGCTGGTTTCAGTTGGATAATACCACGGGACATCATGGATCTCTCAAGCCTAGATGTGAGGTTTGTCATAGGCAGTACCTCTGGGTTGGGGAATAATTTGGTCCTTATATACAAGCAGAGTTCCTCGAGGGCTTCTGTCTCAACCTCTTCGTAGCGTGCTTCCTCGCTTTCTTCCTGATTTTCACCTGCACCCGACCTGGCGGCCGCTGGGAAATCATCTTTTGTGAAGAGTTTGTAGCACGACTTGTGGTAGTGACCCTCTGCAGCAACAAGGTCTCTGCTAACTAAACCAAGGATTCTCTGGTTGAGTTTCCTTATTGCTGCTCTGCGAATCTTCTCATCTGCTCGTAGCTCAACACACTGTATGAGTGGCTCCCTTGTCTTTGTTGTTTTTATGTACTTGCTTGACTTCTCGCAGAAGATACATCCTTTGGCATACACCCTGCTAGTACTAGGGGCATCCCTTGATGCCCTCCTCCTGGGGTCGACGCTTGCTGATTCTATCTTGACACCCTTGGCAAGGATAGAATCCAGTGACTTCTTCATTGTAAAGAGACTACGACATTTACGGTGATAATGTATGTGTGGTATTCCTCCTTCTTCAAGGCCCTTGGCTGCTTCCAGGACTGGATCATGCTGCCTGATTTCTGCAGCCCTGAGCAATGTGTTCCAGGAGTCCAAATCCTGTGGTGACACCAGAGCATCGCTGTCATCATCAGAGCAGTGGATGATACAGTCGATCCGTGCTCTCTTCCTCGCAGATGGTTCCATCCTGCCGTCAAACAGTCGACACACACCTGCAAAAAATATCACCATTAAACCATGAACAAACAAACACATTACATGGAAACCACTCTACATATGTTTGCTCCTTCCAATAATAAATTATCCCCAAAATATAACCAAAAATCCCCAAATATGAAATAAACCCCTAAATATGGAGAAACTTGAAATACACATCGGAATAATTCTTGTAGAGAATCAAATAAGCTACAAGAGCTGTTAGAATATATTTTTCAATGTTCCCCATATTTAAGGATTTATTCTAGATTTAGAGGAAAATACCCAAAATATAGAGTATATTCCGAAATATGAGGAAATTTGAAAAATACCTAGGAACAACTCTGGTAGAGAATATAATTCTACATAGGTGTTCAAAGTTTCGCGATGATTGTGTGATGGATTTTAAAGAAAATGAGGAAAACGCCGAGCGTCACGCTAAAAATCTTTATTTTTGGGTAGCGCCCCTATTGCATCAAAAAAATTAGACTAAGCTACCAGTGCGAGAAGGCTATCATATCTTAATGTACTTACAGTCACTCTATAAAAATTTTAGTACCATTCGTGTTTAGTCACCCCAGGTGGTACCGATATCTGGCCTGGCTCATGGACTAGTAGTCTCTATATGCAATAAAAATGGTATTCAATAGCTCAACGTAGTACTCAATAACAACACAAGAAAGAACATAATTATATATGAAGGTTTTATTTAATAAGCATGATATGAGAATAATAATAAGGATCATAAAGGAATATCCAAAAATGGTAACAAATATTTTTTGTTCTTGCTTCAGAACAATGTTACTGATACTAGAATAACTCAATAGTGAGAGGCTAGTATTAAATCATGTAAAATAAGAAAGTACACATAAGGGTATTATACACATAAATGAATATTAACCTTCAATGCAATAATCAATGAGGGTCTACTATCTTCCGTAATCAAGAAGAGACTTCAATGCGCTAGGTAATGATCCTAGAGCCACAACTGAGAGAGTTGAGGTTTTAAATATTGCCCCAAGGTTTGGGAGAGTCACACGTATGGCTCAGGTGGAGTCTTAACGGTGACCACATGAACTTGCCTTTAGGTCAGGTCACTGGGAAGGTCACTAGTTGGACTGGGATAGTGATAAATACTTTTTCTAGTTAGTGCAACTATATTCTTACTGGGAATGCGATGGTAATTTATATTATAGTAATGGAATGAGATTATTATTTATAATGAACGAGAAGTATAAAATAGCTCAAAAGGTGAATTTATATTTTATTACGGAATTACATTACTTGAACATATGCTACGATAACAACCCAAGCTTAGGAATTCGTATTTCTATATTTTTCTTAGGTAATGCAAAGTAATAACGTAAATTTGGCAAGACTGAAAATAGAGTTTATTACTTCTATTTGACAGTATTAATTAGGTCGAAATGTAATCTTTAATATTCGTAATTAAGACAGTACGGTAAGATAGGCAAAATAACTAACTGAGTTCCACAAGACTCAGACTTGAATGAACACTTATAAATTAATCTTAATAATTAGATCTGAACAGGTTAACAGATATCGATCGATAGATCGAACTTGGCGCTAATGACGAAGTTTAGCTCATTGATATTTAAAGCAATATCAGTCTCGGTTCTGAACGGGTTAACAGAGCGAGGGGAATAAAATGTACAGGCACAATTAGTACATGGGGCGTAAACGACGAAGTCCTACTCATTGATACTTAAAACAGGCAGTATCAGTCTCGGTTCTGAACGGGTTAACAGAGCGAGGTGAGTAAAATACACAAGTATAGTTAGTGTATGGTGGATGAAAGTGAGACGAAACAATGAGGAAATAATTCCTAGACACGGTATTCGAAATATCACAACATCAAGATTTACAAGCACATAAAAGCACATCTATAAAATATATTTCATATGCGATTAATTAGCGAAAGGTTCAAGGAATTATACTATGCACTCGTTGGAAAATTGGGCGTAGGTTCTAGGTAAATGTCGAATATATTAATGGATTGATTACGGAATACACTAAGACTTCAACTCACAAATAATAAATCAACATACACGTAGTCAGTAAATCTGCGAGCGTGTGGCCTGAATATATTTTAGTAACACTGGTATGTAACGTATGCGTAAGTTAGGAATTAGCAAATTAGTCTTGAATAAGGATCAAGGTTTAAAGGCAAAATTAACACAGAATAATACAGGTTCAGAAGGATGAAGATATTACGCACGTACGTGATCTAGGGCACAGATCACAATTAAATCAGAGCACAACACGTTTCACATATTTACGTAATCAATACCTCACAACAATAACCAACAAAGAAAGACACAGAAACACTTAGGTATTTGGAAGGGCAGGTGACGAGAGTACTGGTCTGGCCGACGTAGAGGGAGGTGGACAGCACTGCAGGGCTGTTATGTCACTCGAGCAGGGGTCCTAGGTCCAGGGCGCAAGGTAGCAGGTGGCTACAGATCCAGGGTGCCAGGAAGCAGGTAGCTACAGGTCCAGGGTGCCAGGGAGCAGGTGGCTACGGGTCCAGGGTGACAGGTAGCAGGTAGCTACAGGTCCAGGGTGCCAGGTAGCAGGTAGCTACAGGTCCAGGATGTCCGGCAGCAGGTCAGCAGCTCTCGAAGAGGGAAGGGGGCAGCAAAGTAGACACGTTACGTGCAGTCCGGACCCGTAGGCTGAAGACGTTGGTGCAGTGTGGTTTGCATCCTTTCATCAGGTTTTCCTGAGGTCCTATGCTAAATTATTCTTGATTCAGGTGTCAATGAACTCGGGGTTATAAGGGTATTGAGAAAAGAGGAAAAGTGGTTGTTGTGAGGTACATATACATCCTAGCCTTGGAATTCAGGTATTATAACATGGGCCTGGTTCCAAGGTATCATTGAAATATTGGCTTGAGCAACTGCAAGGTTCTGGGTTGCTGTGATAAATATAAAACAATTAAGACCTATAATGCAACAACTGTGTTGCAGGTCTTCTAATTATCTTAGTACACACATATATATATATATAGATGACTGTGCCTGTATCATCATAAGCAGAGGTTTGTAAGGCACTGTTCAGGTCGGTTATCCCTTGTAATATTCCGGGCGCTGGTGAGTAGATTGCATAAACATATTCTCTGAGTAATCTATATCTTGGTGGAGGTGATGGAGAAATGTCCTTTTTGATAGTGAGGACCAGGGGGATGTCCTGAAGATCCAGGGGGAGGGTCCGGAAGGATTCGAGAAATGTCCTTTTTGATAGTGAGGACCAGGGGGAGGGTCCTGAAGGATTAGTGGAAGGGTCCTTAATGACCAGGGGGAGGTCTTCCGTTTTCTTTGGAGGAGGTGGGTGACAGAAAACTTCTTACTGGTGGGGTTAACTTGTGTACGATGTGTTGATATTGTTTGAGGCCGTTATTACAAAATCTATTTCCTTTAACCCAGCGCAGATTAAGAGGCGACTTAATTCAAGTGTTCAAAATCATCATAGGCATCGACAATATGAACTATAGTAAGTACTTCACTATCGACCAATCTAATTACACGCGGGGAAACGGTTGCAAAATTATTGCTAAATCTTTTAACTCACACGAATCTAAGAATTTCTTCTTCAATTGAGTTGTCAACTTGTGGAATGAGCTTCTCCAAGACGTTATAGACTGCAGCACCGTTGATTCCTTTAAACTTCGCCTAGACAAATATCTTGCATCAAACCCGCGACTGACTACGTTTGTAAATTAATAACTTTATTGGACTCCCCCCTCAAATTCATCAAGGATTATTGCGTATATATATTACTAAGATGTTACTCATTTTTTCCCAGATATTCGAAAGATCATTTATAACTGTGTTATGTTATTAACCCATCAGTCCCCTACTAACTTCCTATTCCTGCCACGGACATAAGTTCCAGAGCATTAGTTCCCTTGCCAATGTTCTCTTACCCACTCTAAACCACTGTTTGGACACTTGATCCTCAGTGTTTTGGAGGAGAAGCAACCTAGAGGGGTCACTAGAACTGTTGGTGCTTGATTTCCTTTGTACTCCTTTGTACGTGGAATACAGTACTAACCCTTACCTAACACCTGTCACCTGTACTATATCTCCAGTACGGCCATCCGATCTTCCTAGCCGGCGGCGCTTGAGGCACTTTGGCGCTGCTGACTGGGAGGCTCTCCGGCAGTACTTCTTTGATTTCCCATTGAATGATTTCTGCTTCCGCTGCCGAGGACCCTCGGAGTGTGCTGAACGCATTACCGAGGTAATCCTATTGGGCATGGAAGCATACATTCCATTTTCTTTCTCTCAGTCTAATGCAAATTTGTTTTGGTTTACTCACTCTTGTTCTACTGCTGTCCACAACAAGGAGGAAGCATTCAAATAGTACCGACGCCTTAAAACTTAAGAATCTCATTCTTCCTATATTTCGCCTGGAATCAAGCCAAATCTGTTCTTCGACTTACCAAGCACTCTTTCATCAATAATAAATGCACTGAACTATCCAACTCTAGCTCTTCCCAAGCTTTCTGGCATCTAGCCAAAAGCCTCTCCAACAATTTTTCTTCCTCGTCTTTCCCTCCCCTTTTCCACTCTGGTGGCACAACCATCACTTCTTCCTCTGACAAAGCTGAACTCTTCGCTCAAACTTTTGCTAGAAACTCCACCTTAGATGATTCCGGTACTATTCTTCCCTCTCCACCCACCTCTCCCCTACTTATGCCTACTATCCTAATCTCTTCTAAAGATGTACTTTCTACCCTCTCTGGGCTTAATACTAAGAAGGCGTACGGTCCGGACGGTGTTCCTCCTGCTGTAATAAAAAACTGTGCTTCCGTGCTGACTCCCTGCCTAGGCAAACTATCTTGTCTCTGTCTCTCATCTAACATCTTCCCTTCATGCTGGAAGTTTGCTCTCATTCAGTCTGTCTCAAAGAAGTGGTACCGCTCTCAAACCTCCAACTACCGCCCAATGGCTCTCATCTCTTGTATCTCTAAAGTTTTGAAACTATTCTTGCTTCCAAATTTCTTAAGCATTTCTCTTCTCATAATCTGCTCTCAGATCGCCAGTATGGCTTCCTTAAGGGTCGCTCTACTGGTGATCTTCTTTCATATCATACTAACTTTTGGTCATCCTCCTTTCGGGACTTCGGTGAGATATTTTTTATTGCACTAGACTTATCAAAGGCCTTCGATAGAGTCTGGCATAAATCATTAATTTCTAAATTACCCTCCTTCGGTTTCAATCTCTCCATCTGTACCTTTGTCTCTAATTTCCTTTCCGGCCGTTCCATAGCTGCGGTTGTGGATGGCCAACGCTCACTTCCTCATCCTATCAACTCCAGTGTTCCTCAGGGCTCTGTCTTATCTCCTATTCTCTTTCTAATTTTCATAAATGATCTTCTCAACTGTACCTCCAGTCCCATCCAATCATACGCAGACGACTCTGCCTTACACTACTCAATTAGTTTTCCAGAACGCCCCAGCCAGCAATCCCTCAAAGACAAACGTAATGAAGCAATACAACACTTATCTTCTGATCTAACTACTATTTCCAATTGGGGCAGAAAAAACCTTGTTGCCTTTAACGCTTCCAAAACCCAATATCTCCATTTATCTACCCGTCAGTAACCCCCAGCGGACTATCCCTTATTCTTCAACAATACAAAAATCAATCCTTCATCTTCTCTCAATATTCTTGGTGTCTCTTTTTCTTCTGCTCTCACTTGGAAGGACCATATTGCCAGACTTGCTAAAGCAGCCTCCCAGAAGTTGGGTGTGCTCAACCGCCTCAAGGGGTTCTTTACCCCTGCACAGCTTCTTGCTCTGTACAGGGGTACAGTGCGTCCTTGTATTGAGTATTGTTCACATGTGTGGGGAGGATCCTCTCACACTGCACTCCTAAACAAAGTTGAAAGGAAAGTGTTTCGTATCATTAATTTCCGCCCACTCACCAACTATCTGCAAGCTCTCTCTCTTCGCCGCAATGTTGCATCTCTCTCGCTACTACAATAATCAATGCTCCTTAGAGCTCTCTCAGTGTATACCACCTCCTCTACGTAGGGTACGTGGTACCCATCTTGCAACACAATCCCACCCCTACTCTGTGCAACTCTCCAACCCAAGAGTGAAACGTTACTCTCAGACTTTCTTCTATTCAACAGCTGAGCTCTGGAACTCTCTCCCAGAATCAGTCTTTCCCACCTCCTATGACTTGAATTGCTTCAAACTCTGTGTGTCCAAGCATTTTGGCTCGAACGTCCCTTGATTTTGTCCCTGTCACTCTTTCAACAATGGGTGAGGCACACGCTGTGGGCAGTTCTGCCTTTTGTCTCCCTCACTCACATAGAAAAAAAAAAAAAAATGTGTCCCTAGTACCCAGTATGCGGGATACAGGACTAACCCTCACTTAACACCTAGTATGTGTCCATAGTACCTAGTTCGTGAGATACAAGACTAACCCTCACCTAACACCTAGTAAGTGTCCATAGTACCTAGTACGTGAGATACAAGACTAACCCTCACTTAACACCTAGTATGTGTACATAGTACCTAGTACGTGAGATACAAGACTAACCCTCACCTAACACCTAGTATGTGTACATAGTACCTAGTACGTGAGATACAAGACTAACCCTCACCTAACACCTATTATGTGTACATAGTACCTAGTACGTGAGATACAAGACTAACCCTCACCTAACACATAGTATGTGTACATAGTACCTAGTACGTAAGATACAAGACTAACCCTCACCTAACACCTAGTATGTGTACATAGTACCTAGTACGTGAGATACAAGACTAACCCTCACCTAACACCTAGTATGTGTACATAGTACCTAGTACGTGAGATACAAGACTAACCCTCACCTAACACCTATTATGTGTACATAGTACCTAGTACGTGAGATACAAGACTAACCCTCACCTAACACATAGTATGTGTACATAGTACCTAGTACGTGAGATACAAGACTAACCCTCACCTAACACCTAGTATGTGTACATAGTACCTAGTACGTGAGATACAAGACTAACCCTCACCTAACACCTAGTATGTGTACATAGTACCTAGTACGTGAGATACAAGACTAACCCTCACCTAACACCTATTATGTGTACATAGTACCTAGTACGTGAGATACAAGACTAACCCTCACCTAACACATAGTATGTGTACATAGTACCTAGTACGTGAGATACAAGACTAACCCTCACCTAACACCTAGTATGTGTACATAGTACCTAGTACGTGAGATACAAGACTAACCCTCACCTAACACCTAGTATGTGTACATACTACATAGTATCTAGTATGTGAGATACAAGACTAACCCTCACCTAACACCTAGTATGTGTCCCTAGTACCCAGTACGTGGGATACAGGACTAACCCTTAACTACCAGGTAGTAAGTGTTCCTTGTGCCTAGTTTATTCCATTCCTACCACCTGATCCCTGGTCATTAACCTAACCAAACAACCTAACCTAACCTAACCTAGACCTAATACATTGGATAGAAGACTAACCTTCAATTAACTCCAAGTTTTTAAAACTATTCTTACTTCAACATTTCTTAAGCATTTCTCTTCGCATAATCTACTCTCAGATCGCCAGTATGAGTTCCTTATGGGTCGCTCTACAGGTGCTCTTCTTTCATATCTTACTAAGTCTTGGTTATCCTCCTTTCGGGACCTCGGTTAGACCTTTTCTATTGCGCTAGACATATCGAAGGCATTCGATAGAGTCTTGCACAAATCTCTAATATCTAAATTACCCTCCTTCGGTTTCTATCCCTCCATCTGTGCCATAGTCTTCAATATCCATTCCGGCCGTTCCATAGTTGCGGTTGTGGGCGGCCATCGTTCACTTCCTCATCCTATCAACTCCGGTGTTCTGCAGGGTTCTGTCCTATCTCCAATTCTCTTTCCAATTATCATAGATGATCTTCTCAACTGTACCTTCAGTCCTATCCATTCATATGCAGACGACTCTACCTTACAGTACTCAACTAGTTTTCTAACTACCATTTCCAATTTCCAAAAGTTTTTTACCTTTAATGCTACCAAAAAACAATTTCTCCATGTATCTACCTGCCATGAACTCCCAGAGGACTAACGCTTATACTTCAACAATACAAAAATCAACCCTTCATCTTCTCTCAATATTCTCAGTGTGTTTATCTTTTGGTCCCTCGTGGAAGGACCATATTACCACTACTGCTAAGGTGGCCTCCCAGAAGCTGGGTGTGCTCAACCGGCCTCAAGGGGTTCTTTACCCCTGCACAGCATCTTGCTCTATTCAGGGGCACAGTGCGTCCTTGTACTGAGGATTGTTCACATGTGTGGGTAGGATCCTCTCACACAGCATTTCTGGACAAGGTAGAAAGGAAAGCCTTTCCTATCATTTACTCCCGTCCACTCACCAACTCTCTACAATCTCTCTCTCTTCGCCGCAGTGTTGCATCTTTCTCGCTATTCTATCGCTACTACAATAATCAGTGTTCCTCAGAGCTCTCTCACTGTATACCACCTCCTCTATGTAGAATATGTAGTACCCATCTTGCAATTGAATCCCACCCATACTCTGTACAACTCTCCAACTCACGATTGAAACGATACTCCCAATCATTCTTCTATTCAACAGCCGAGCTCTGGAACTCACTGAATCCATCTGTCCCTCATCCTACGACTTAAATTGTTTCAAACTCCGAGTGTCCAGAAATTTTGGCTCGAATATTCCGTGATTTTGGCCCTGTCACTCTTTCAACTCTGGGGGAGTCACTCGTCACAGGCAGTTTTGCCTTTTGTCATCCTCATCCGCATAGAAAAAACAAAACAAAACAAACAAAAATATGTCCCTAGTACTGTACCTATTCCGAAAGGGTCCCTTATTATTGATGTTGGGGAGTATGGAATACATAAAGGAGAGATAAATAATCGTAATTCGTAATTCGTCCGGTCCAACGCCCGGACATCGTCGGTCGTCGTTTCTTGCAATTGGAAACCCATTAACGCCATCAGACGGTACACTTTTTTTTTTTTTTTTTTTTTTTTTTTTTTCTATGTGATTGAGGGAGGCAAAAGGCATAACTGCCTATAGCGAGTGCCTCCCCCATAGTTGAAAGAGTGACAGGGCCAAAATCAAGGGACGTTCGAGCCAAAATGCCTGGACACACTGAGTTTGAAGCAATTTAAGTCATAGGAAGAGGGAAAGACTGATTCTGGGAGAGAGTTCCAGAGCTCAGATGTTGAGTAGAAGAAAGTTTGAGAGTAACGTTTCACTCTTGGGTTGGAGAGTTGCACAGAGTAGGGGTGGGATTGAGTTGCAAGACGGGTACCACGTGCCCTACGTAAAGGAGGTGGTATGCACTGGGATAGCTCTGAGGAACACTGATTATTATAGTAGCGATAGAATAGCGAGAGAGATGCAACATTGCGGCGGAGACAGAGAGATTGCAGAGAGTTGGTGAGTGGACGGGAGTTAATGATACGAAAGGCCTTCCTTTCAACTTTGTCTAGGAGAGCGGTGTGAGAGGAACCTCCCCACACATGTGAACAATACTCAATACAAGGGCGCACTATGCCCCTGTACAGAGCAAGAAGCTGTGCAGGGGAAAAGAACCCCCTAAGGCGGTTAAGCACACCCAGCTTCTGGGAGGCTGCCTTAGCAAGACTGGTAATATGGTCCTTCCAAATGAGAGCAGAAGAAAAAGAGACACCAAGAATATTGAGAGAAGATGAAGGGTTGATTTTTGTATTGTTGAAGAATAAGGGATAGTCCGCTGGGAGATCCTGACGGGTAGATAGATGGAGAAATTGGGTTTTGGAAGCATTAAAGTTAACAAGGTTTTCTCTGCCCCAATTGGAAATAGTATTTAGATCAGAATTTAAGAGTTCTATGGCTTCATTACGTTTGTCGTTGAGGGATTGCTGGCTGGGGCGTTCTGAAAAACTAATGGAGTAGTGTAAGGTTGAGTCGTCTGCGTATGAATGGATGGGAATTAAGGTACAGTTAAGGAGATCATTTATAAAAATTAGAAAGAGAATAGGAGATAGGACAGAGCCCTGAGGAACACCGGAGTTTATAGGGTGAGGAAGTGAACAATGGCCGTCCACAACCGCAGCTATGGAACGGCCGGAAAGGAAATTAGAGACAAAGGCACAGATGGAGGGATAGAAACCGAAGGAGGGTAGTTTAGAAATTAAAGATTTATGCCAGACTCTATCGAAGGCTTTCGATATGTCTAGTGCAATAGAAAAAGTCTCACCGAAGTCCCGAAAGGACTTCCCGACACTAGGACCATACGGCTGGGAGAGTATAGATAGCAGAGACGGGGTGTTGTAGATATGGCTTTGGTATGTGTTATAATAGTCTGTATACGTCGTCGAGGTGTCCCCCGACTGGGTGCGGACATAGTATACATGCTAGGACGTACTATCATACCCATTAAATGTCCGGCACGGCTGGGATCGAATCCAGGTCAAGCAGATTCACACGTGAGCGTGCTCTCCACTCGACCGACGCGGCTCTTCTGCATTGAACAAAGCGTGGTCCGACAACAGTTGCCTCCAGTATTGACAGTGAAACATCATATCACCACAATCGCCCTAGATAATCAAGCAACACAAAAAACGAACACAAGAACCAAATATCTCAACTAAATAAGGGTAAATAAAATAAAACGCAAATCGCCGTACTTTCGTTGTATTGATTTTTTTAAGGTGGCGCTAGGCTCCCGTGCATATACTAAAAAGAATATAATTCTGGTTTATGGCGAGCCACTGAAGACAAAACCAATAATGTGAAAACTATAGTTTTGAATTTAAATGAATTGCATAGCGAAAACAAAACAAAAACATATTTTATGTAGGTTACCATTAAATAATACGTATATTTAGTTTTCTGAAAAGGTGGCCGCGTTTAAAGAAAACGACATTACTATAATTACACGTATAACTGTGTTAATATATACTGCCATCAGTTCATTTCACTGCCTCGGAGGATCCGCACAGATATGTTCTCGGGCAGTATGTTAAACCAGGGCAATTATGTGTGAAGACTTGGAGAAGTATAAGAAGCAATACTATAGTCGGTTATATTCCAGCTGACGGTAAACGGAATCCTTTAGCAACTGGTTTATCGATACTTCAGGAGGGATGAGTGTGTTTATTTGCTCATTTATGTATGATTTTATTATTTTAAAAGTTTCCTCCCTAGACCTCCATCAAGTTTAAAAAAACATCCCCCCCCCGAAGACCCACCTTCATGACAACTTTGCACAATTTTCGATAGAAAAATGTCGGCGAAAGAAATGGGTCTAAAGGTCTTAAAATCGCCAAACTAATGGCCCGAACGTCTTAAAATCTGAAATGTAATGGGTGAAATGGTAAGCATGAGGAAGAAGGGGGACCAGATAAAACGACCCTTTTCCCCTTAACACCTTACGAGCGGCCTATGCGGTTTATTTATATGTACCGCCCAGCGGGGTGTTTTTAGCCAAAATAGGGCTGTTTACGTGATCATTTTCATGCCTAAATAAGACCCAGAACGTAAAACAAGTAACTATCCCTGAAAGGGCATAAACAGAGCTTTCGAATGACACCATAACGATCCTTTTATGATGGCTAGTTTTCTTGCAAAAACCGTGCAACGCGAGTGCAAAAAGCATGTAATTAGGCAATTTCCCCATATAATTCCGTATATAGCGAGTGAGAGAGGGAGGGAGGAGGTGGGATTCGTGTCAGTATGTTCGCCGCGGTGGTCGGGAGCAGTCATACGCTCGCTACTCTCCTGCCACCACTTGTCTCTCTCTCTCAGCAACATTACGTGCTGAAATTGCCACACGATATATGTCGAGCACCGCCACATAGTCCAGCTTTATTTAACTCGACTTATGTTGCGCGCCGACATTTATGGGTAATGGAAGTAGGACTACATGGATCTACTATGTCTCTGGATCGTATAAATACTTACGTAACAAACCATATAGTTTCATAATCTTCGTAAGGCAATTTTATCACTTCCCAAAGCCGGTATCACAAGAGAGCATTTATAGTCAACATTTGATGATCAACATTGTTCTGGCAACATTTCTAGGATATTGTGTACTTGTATCGAAAACTAGACTGATGGTAGGTGAAGTTAGGTGACAAAAATATTTTAAAAGTTGACCTCATAAGCTGCCAGACCTGTGATGAGGAAAAATGTTGAGGAAAATCTGCTCGTGTGATAGCGGCTTCAGACAAAATAGGCTGTGAACTATAAGTATACCTTTACATAAGCAATAAGAAGAAGAAAGAAGAAAGGACTCGGGTTTTGTTTGACACCACCATGTACTGCAATTGACCACTTATTGTGAGTTTCATGATATAAGGTAGTTAGAGGTATAGACATCGATATTTGGCTCATTAATAACTAAATTAAGCTCGTAGTACTTTCATATATACACAACACCATATTCATCATTATTATTGTGTTTCTGTCTTTAATCGACGTTTATGGCTCTAAATTCCTTATAACAAGAGTGCAATTGGAGGGTTTGGGGGGGGGGGTGGGGGGATAACAGAACATGCTACTGGTTAACCTTTTCAGCACCAGGAAGCATTTTTTATTTCTATTATGGCTATGCAGTTTAAAAAGAACCTATGTTATTAAGAGGGTTTATTGAGATCGTATTTATCCATTTGCGTCGTAGAGGTAGAATATAAACTAAAGTAAATCCTCTTGTGGAACCAGAATATGATGCAAACTACGTAATGGTGGTGATGGGGTTAAGAATAGTTGGGCCACCCTAACTTTATATTTGTTATTGCCTCAGAATAACCCAAATCCTTATGGGTGGATTTATTTATATATTTGTTATCATCATATAAGTTTAGTTTCTTCCCTAGGCCTCTAACAAGCTAAAAACAAACTACCCCCTAGAAATATTTGTGCATATTTCAGAAGACAAATTTATCCTTCCCAAATAGCAGGCTCGCTCTCGCTCGCCGGGAATAAAATCGACACCTAAATGGCTCGAAAGGTCTTACAAAAGGAGGAACAGGTCTTAAAATAGCCAAACTAATTGGGCGAACTTTTTAAAACCTCAAACCTAATGGGGCTAAACATGAGGGAGAAGGGGGTCTACAAAATGTTAAGTTAATGATTTTGGATTATTGTAAGCTGGGAAATAGTTCCTAAGGGAATTATATTTGTTCGGCTTTTTTGGACTCCCTTCTCCCTCATGTTTAGCCCCATTAGTTTTGAGATTTTAAGACGTTAGCCCCATTAGTTTGGTGATTTAAAAACCTTTCTACCTATTTCTTACTCAAATTAAAGACCATTCGTGCTATTTAGGTGTTCATATTTTGCTGGCGAGCGACAGCGAGCCTGCATTTTAAGGGGAACCGGCCTTAGACCGAGACATTTTTCTACCGAAAAATGTACAAATGTATCTCAAAAGGGAGTCTTGGAGTGTTTCATCAAGCTTGATGGAGGTCTAGGGAGGAAGCTAAAACAGACAAGACAATAGGAAAACAATATACAGCCTATAGCCTATATATATATATATATATATATATATATATATATATATATATATTGGCTAAAGGTAGAGTATTACAAGTACTTGAATACTCCCCCCACATCCGACCTACGGTATTTATAATTTAGTGACAAATTTAATAATACAACTTTTTAATGCCTTTAACTTTTGGCATACAAACATAAATATATAAATAACTAAATAAATTGATAAATGAAATAAATAAATAGATCAACATTAATAATACAACATTTGTTTAAACATGACTCCAGAATTTGTATTATTGGAAGTTTTCCGAAATGTGAAACCACCAAAAATATATATAATACAATTAATATAAAAATATAATAATAAGAAGAAAATAATGATAGACAAGTAAAACCAAATCTTCAAGATATGTCTACTGTATTATAGTACATTCCCATAAGCCTGATGAGATAATTATATGTTATATTGAGCAGCTAGAGGGCCGGATCATGAGTAGATTATTATATTAGGGCTGAGAGGGTATAAGAGGTTCAGCTGCAGGAAGGACGTGGGAACAACACACACACACTCGCTCACATTTCATCATCACACACACACACACACACACATACTCACATTCCATCATCACACACACACACACACACACACTTAGTCAACACACATACTCACACACACATACACACACTCGCTCACATTTCAGCATCACACACACACACACACACACACTCACATTCCATCATCACACACACACACACACCCACACATACACTTAATCAACACACATACTCACACACAAATAACAGTTCACCACCTCTCTCTCTCTCTCTCTCTCTCTCTCTCTCTCTCTCTCTCTATCACACACACACACACACACACACACACACACACACGTACTCACACACACACATACAGACTATTTAGCTGTTGATATAGTCAGAACTCAGAACCATAAGTGAAACGAAATTTCCTTACAAGAAAAGCTTACCTTAGTGTTAGCAAGAATACAATGGAAAACGCGGCCTGTTAACTGCGTTTGTACCGGGGACGCCTTTATAATTTTATTCTAGCTATTCTTCGACGATATTGTGCAGCTTAAGAAGGAGCTGTGGTAATACAAATGGCTAAATAATATCAATCAAAGCCTCTTTAATTGCTGAAGGCCCTTCTTAAGCTGAATAAAATCGTCTAATAGTAGCCAGAATAAAGTTATAAGAATGGCACCGGTACTGAAAGGGTTAATTGCCACTGGAATGTAAATGGATGACGTTGATAGCTCTCAAGGGGGAGGGGAGTTCTGGACCCCCTTCCCCCTCATGTTTAGCCCTATTAGTTTTTTATATTTTCAGACGTTTGGCCCTTTAGTCTGGCGATTTTAAGATCATTCACCCCATTTCTGTGTCAATTTTTAGAACTTTCATGACATGTCGATTTTTTTCCTGACGAGAGATAGCAAGCCTGTAATTTAGGAGCAACCGGGACATTTTTGTACCGAAAAATGTACACATATATTTACTTGGGGATGTTTGTTAAAAGTTTGACGGTGGTATAGAGAGGAAACTAAAAAGGTTATGTATAAATGAATTGACCAAGGTATAGACCGTACCCTCTCTTAACTGCTCTCAGCCCACACAAATACTGGCCAGTGAAATTGAAATGGATTACACTGATAGCTCTTAATTGTGTATAAATTATGAGAGCTCCGGGTGGTGCCCAGTCCAAAAGGCTTAAGGGGAGGTTTTTAGTTGATTCCCTAGACTTCCATCAAGCTTAAAATTACTCCCCCCTAGACCCCCTTTCAAGATAAATTTGTACATTTTTCGGTAGAAAAATGTCCCGGCTGAAAGCCGGTTCCTCTTATATTACAGGCTCGCTATCGCTCGCCAGGATAAAATCGACACCTACATGGCACGAAAGGTCTTAAAATTGACAGAAATGGGTCGAAAGTTCTTAAAATCGTCAAAATAATAGGGCGAACGTCTTAAACTTAGAAAAGCAATGGGGCTAAACATGAGGGAGAAAGGAGTCAAGAAAAAAAATCTCTCAAGTGGATATCTCCCCTTAAGGGGGCCGTGTTTGTTATGTACCCCCTTCACTCTCATGTCTAGCCCCATTAGGTTTGAGATTGTTAAACGTTCGACCTATTAGTTCGGCAATCTTAAAGACTTTCGCCCCCATTTCCTTGTCAAATTTAAAGCCTTTAGTGCCAATTATGTGTTAATATTGTCATGGGGAGTGATAGCGAGCCTTGTACTTTAGGAGTAAGTGGCCCTTGGCCGGTATATTTTTCTTTTGCAAAATGTATCTCAAAGTTTGGTTTTGGGGGTATTTTTTAAGCTTGAGGGAGGTCTAGGGAGCAAACTAAACAAATGCTTTAGGCTATTCAGATACCTTGTACCCTTTTGTTTTCTAGAGGTCTTTGCTAAGCCAAACTAAATGATCTAACATTAGCTAAAGAGAATACACAATGTGCAACTAGTTTGAAGTTACGCTACAACCAGTTAGGCCTACAATATTATAACAAAGTAATGGAATGGTTAAATATTTGTTTTATAATTTTTGTTCTTATTCTTCGTATTTGTTTCTCAGTTTCCTCCTTAGATTTCTACCAAGTTAAAAAAAAAAAAGAGAGAGAACAAACAAAAATGCTCCACGACCCCTTTCGAAATAAATGTATACATTTTTTGGTAGAATATTTTCCTGGCCAAAGGCCAATTCCTCTTAAATTACTGGCTCGCTACCACTTGCCAGGAAAAAGTTGACACATAAATGGCACGAAAGGTCTTAATATTGATGATGAAATGGGGCGAAAGGTCTTAAAATCGCTTAAGTAATGAGATAAACGTCTTCAAATCTCAAAAGTAATATAGGTAAATATGAGGGAGAAGGAAGTCCAGAATAAACCAAGACCTCTACAGTAAGTGTTTGGGTGTACTTCAAGTAGGATAATCAACCTTGGCCGGGGTGGTGCAGGGGAGGTGATATAATATGAGGCAATTGTGTCCAGTAACTTGATTTCGAATGTCAATGAATGAATTTGCGTTAAGGGCGGTCACCTGCTGTTTTTCTCTTTCTCTCCTTTTCTCTATTTCTCTGCCTGGTATCCATTCGGCCCCATTCAGCCAACTGTTTTAAGACATTTATCCCCATCCAGGAGTCGATGTCTTCTGGCGAGCGATAGTGAGCCAGCATTGTATGGAGAAAACCGGCTTCGCTGGAGACATTTTTCTATCGAAAAAGATACAGATTTAGCTTGCTCTCAAAACAAAAATATATATATGCTGGCTCGCTACCGCTCACCAGGAAAATATTGACATCTGGATGGGGGTAAACGTCTTAAAACAGTAGGCTGAATAAGGCCGAATGGATACAAGCCAAAGAGAGAGGGAGAGCAAAAGAAAAAAAAAGCAAGGTGGGCTCCCTTAATGAAATACTGAAACTATATACAAGTTAGGAATATGATTTTGGATGATCATGTTGTAATATAGGCCTTCTAAATAATGGCGGTTATGGAATTATTTAACAATAACAAACAATAAAGGAAATATTCCCCTAGCGCTTGCACTCGTACATCACGCTATAATATACGGTCGCGCTAATAAGTCATGTCCCAGCTGTCATTACGTTTGGCTTGCTCTGTGCTGTATTAATGTCTCTCACATGTTGAATAGGGTGGGTAGGTGTAGGAACATGTTTGTATATTTCACTCGATATAAAGATATGAAGCTTAGATATTGCCGATATTAATTATTGATCAAAACATACTTGGTGCCGATATATAACTTATTAGCGCGACTGTACAGTAGGCAAGGTTCCCAGGTGGCCAGGGACTCTTTATATGTATATGATGTTTAAGGGGGTACTGCTTGGTTTTTGGTCCATATATTTAGTTATCTATATAATTTTGAGTTTCCTCGCTAGACCTCCATCAAGCTTAAAAAAACACCCCCTATACCCCCCTTCAAGATAAATTTGTATACTTTTCGATAGAAACATTTCCCGGCCGAAGGCTGGTTCCTCTACAAATTACAGGCTCGCTATCGCTCGCCAGGAAAAAATCGACACCTAAATGGCACGAAAGGTCTTGAAATTGACAACGAAATGGGGCGAAAGGTATTAAAATTGCCAAACTAATGGAAGGAGTGTCTTAACCCCTTATTGGCGGGCTAGGTGGTCTATTTGACCGTAGCGCCCAGCGTTTTTTTTTAACCCTAAATAGGGTTGTTTCCGTGCTCATTTTCATGCCTAAATAAGACCCAGAGCGTAAAACAAGTATCTATCCCTGAAAGGGCATAAACAGAGCTTTCCAATGACATCCGAACCATCCTTGTACGACCACTGGTTCTCTTGCAATGATCGTGCAACACGAGTGCAAAAACCCTAAAATAAGGTAATTTCCGTACATAATTCCCTGTGTAGCGAGTGAGAAAGGGGGGAGAAGGGTGGGATACAGTTCAGTAGGTCCACGGTGGTGGTGGGGACCGGTCATAAGGTTACTACGCTCGTCCCACCGCTCTGCTCTCTCTCTCAGCAACATTACGTGCTGAAAATGGCGGTCGACAGATGTCGTGCACCGCCACATAGTCCAAATTTATTTCACTCGACATATGTTGCGTGCTGCCAGTTAAGGGTTAAAGTCTCAAAACTAATATGCTAAACACGAGGGAGAATGAGGTCCATAAAAGCGAGTAGTACCCCCTTAAGCTATAGACAAATATATAAAAGCGAGTAGTACCCCCTTGAGCTATAGACAAATATATAACAGATAAATGTAAACAATACTAATGAACGAACTATAAAAGTGGGAATGTTAAGTTTGTATAATAAATCTGAAATTACTTTACTTTACAACTCTATAATGGTATTTGTGTATTCGAGTACAATGGGGTTTGTAATTGATGATTAATGTTAAGAACGGGGGGGGGGGGGTTACTTATACATACAATTATTGTACTGGGCCAGTTGGAAACCTTGTCAGGTGTATATGAGATAATAGTGAGTAAGTAGGGTCACATTTGTTATTAACACACACACACACACACATACACACACACACACACACACACACACACACACACACACACATAAAAGAAGAAACAAATAAAGAATACAAAACTCAAACCACAAGCAGAGGACATATGTATATATCACTTACACATCGTTAATTTCATATAATTTGTATTTTACACTGTCTTGCAGTCATTGTCTTTATTGTATTTGTATTACTTTGTATTACACTCACACATTGTAAGCCGAGTTTACAATTTTCATGTATAGATTTCTCATGCTCATCCACTAAATTGCAAAATGTGTATTTTCAGCTCATCGGGCTGCCTTTATTTAAATAAACCGTTTATTATTATTATTAGTATTATTGTTATTATTATTATTATTATTATTACAAACACACACACACACACACACACGCACACAATAAAACAAAACAAACACAAAATATATACTGCGTATTATAGTTATATACAGTATATATATATATATATATATATATATATATATATATATATATACTGTATATATATATATATATATATATATATATATATATGTATATGTATATACTGTATATATATATATACTATAGTATATATACTATTCTCAATCACTAGATTACATTTAAGTGCACATATTTACCTTTTCCTATACTGTACAATTACTGTTGCATCTATTTCACACTAAGAATCGACAAAGCGCAACTAATGTTCACAATGACCACAAGCAATGCTCATAATTGTTGGATAGTACAGTTCCCCCCACATCCACCTACTACAGGGCTATTGTATATCATATTGTATTACCTACTTATATATATTGAAATGGAAAACTAGAAAAGCAGACATAAATAATTAATAAATTATTTTTAGTTTGTATGGTTTGTTCGTCATTATATATACAGCATGAAAATAAATAGCATGAATACATCTCGCACTATAAAAGTCTGAAGTGTAGCGACTGTACCTGTCTCTCAGTGAACAACCACGACAAGCTGTGCAGTCACCATCAATAAGTCTAATATGCAAACTGTAGATCACCATAACCACAATGTAAGTCCTTGTCTCAGCCCACTACCACCACTACCACCATCACCCCTACCATCAGCCCTGGATACACATTTGTTTTAAGCAACCCAGTTAAATCCGTGTCATTCCTATGGCAAGGCTGCATTTATTCTGATTGACTCAACATAGTGTACATACAAATACACTTGGATGTCCTTTAACCCATTCAGTACTGGTGATGTCTTCATTATATTCTGGCAAATATTACACGATATTATTCAGTCTAAAAAGGGCCTCCAGCGATTATCAGGCCTGTAACTATCTTAATTAACCCTTTTTACTACCACAGATCATTCTTATGCTGCACAAAATGGTCTAAATATTGCTATGAATATAATGAAAAAGACGTCACCGGTACAGAAGGGGTTAATACCTCCGCGATGCCATGTACATGTAAAGCGTACACTAATTGATATAGCCCTTTCAATACCGGTGACGCACTTTTCATGATAGTCTGGACATTATTTGAGGATTTTATTCACCTTAGGAAGGATCTGTGGTAGCTCAAATGATAAAATGTGATAGTCTGTAGCCTTTTAATTGTTACAGGTCGTTCCTAAGCTGGAAAACAATCTTCTATTAGTTGCCAGATTATAATGAAAAGGACGTCACCGGTACTGAATGAGTTAACGTATGTCGTGTGTCTGTGGTTATGTGTGTGTTTGCAGATATCTCAAGAATGAATGAAAAATATACTGTTTTTGTGAGGCTAGGTTATAATAGGCTAGGTTGATATGGTTGTTTGTAGGTGAAGGTAGGTTAGAATAGGCTTAGATAGATAGGGTTGTTGGTGAAGGTAGGTTAGAATAGGCTAGGTTATAATAGGCTAGGTTAGAATAGGCTAGGTTATAATAGGCTAGGTTAGAATAGGCTAGGTTATAATAGGCTAGGTTGATATGGTTGTTGGTGAAGGTAGGTTAGAATAGACTAGGTTATAATAGTGTAGGTTATAATAGGCTAGGTTATAATAGGGTAGGTTGATATGGTTGTTGGTGAGGCTAGGTTAGAATAGGCTAGGTTATAATAGGCTAGGTTAGAATAGGCTAGGTTATAATAGGGTAGGTTAGAATAGGCTAGGTTAGAATAGGCTAGGCTAGAATAGGCTAGGTTGGAATAGGCTAGGTTAGAATAGGCTAAGTTAGAATAGGCTAGGATATAATAGGCTACGTTATAATAGGCTACGTTAGAATAGGCTAAGTTAAATTAGGCTAGGTTAGAATAGGCTAGGTTAGAATATGCTATACTAGAATAGGCTAGGTTGACATAGTGGTGATGCTATCAGTAGGATTGGTCAGAAGTGGGTTGTGTGTACTATAACAGTAGCCCCCCCAGGATTGTGGCCAGACATATTAGCTCTCCCGTTCTCTTGATTAAATCGGCTAACGGTTTTGACTGATCGATTAGGGCCCTGGGTGAGGAAGCTAGGAGGAGGGAGGGGGGAGGAAGCTAGGAGAGGGGAGGGTAGTGTAGGATGCTAGGGGGAGCGAAGGGTAGGAAGCTAGGAAGAGGGAGGGGGGAGGAAGCTCGGGGAGAGGAGGGGAGGAAGCTCGGGAAGGGTAGGAAGCTAGAGAAGGGGCCTGGGCGAGGAAGGGACGGGTTCCAGAAAATATATATCTATCTATTGCCGGACGCCATGATCCCCAAAGGGGTGGACACGAACGTATCGCCCCCATGCACCTCTGTCCCCAGTCAGTCGACGCCCCTCCTCCCAACCAGCACCGCCTTCATTCATATACTTTTTTAACTCCATCCTTCCACCTCTCTCTCGGTTTACCTCTCCCTCTTTGTCCTTCCACCTCACTCTCGTACACTCTATTAGTCATAATCAAGCTTCCCATACGTTCCACATGGCTAAACCATCTCAAGGTTTTCCTTTTCACACTTTCCAGCACATCTACATCCACTCCATACCACACCTCTCTCGTACTTCCTCATTCGCCTGTCTATCCCTCCATGTAACTCTGCATGCACTTCTCAAGTAACAAATTTCCACCCCTCTCACTCTTGGTTTGTGTCTCTTGTTACGACCGGGACTACGAATAAAACAAGGGCACTCAATGATTGGACTAGTAATAGGGCACTATGCAACAACGGTACGCTAGATCCAAACCCTCGAACTTATATGCCGGCGAACAAAACACCTATACCCTCCAGGGTTAATCTGCGATAGCGGGGTATCCTTAACTGGGCAAAAATGTACTCTACTTCAGGCTAACCTGCACTGGTATAGCCTGATAACAAACATGATGCAAGTTACGTTAAAATGCATAAAAAGGAATCTATGGAAAGATCAATTAAATCACTGCAAGATTTAATACAATAAAAAGATGCTTCAATACAGTTACTCTAAACAACAATAAACTCTTCACTCCTATCTGAAAGAAATTGAAGTATAGTCCTACAGCATAGACCTGGAGACTTCTGAAGAAAGTCTGATGCTCATAAGATGCTCGTACTGATTTAGAACGATATAAAGGCAGGAGGCAGGACACCACACGTGTAAATCGAATACACTAAAAGATAGGACATATAATGTTAACTGACACGAGAATACTATAAATGCGCAACGGTAGCAATGCTCGACACTAAAAGAAGTACTTCCTCATCAACGCAACAGTCTGCTATGGTTGTGCGGCTCAGCAACAACCTAGACTAATAAATGCTGTGAATAATAATGCGCACATATCAAAGAGCTTATATTAAATACTAACAAGTGTCTACTCGATTAATAATGTCTAGCTGGGATACTGTAGGTAAGGAACTGGGGTTGAGCAAGACAGGCTCGTAGCCTAGCAATGTCCTTAAGACTGCATCCTTTAAGTTACGTTAATTGATTAGGGGACTCTCTCGATAGATCCAGATCACAAGTAACTGGTTCTATCCTGGTAACCCTCTAAAGACAAGCAAAGAGGCAGCAAAGTGTGGAACTAGTACAGGCCAAAACCCTCAGTCAACACAATGCTGCACTCGCAAAGGACGCAACCGAAAAGACAACCCAGGCTACCACAGGACTGGTCGAAGTCGTGTAGGTATAAGCAAACCGTACACACATCGGAGACTACACAACGACTACAGTTACCTTATCCCAGTCTAGCATTAAATAAAAGAGCAGAAACACTAAATCAATAATGGAGACACACAAAGTTCTTAACCTATACTAACTAAGAACCCTCAAACCTATTCTAAGTACATGTAAATATCTCTGAGGACGGTGCATGCAATACAATGGGCCGGCTATGAAAACTGTATGCAGAACCCAAGGGGAGTGTTGTGCAGTTAATAAAGGTTAGAGTATGGAAAGAGAGAATAGAGTGAGAGAAACCGTGATAAAGGTGGTGATCGGGAGAGAGTATGCAAATGGATGTTAGAAGCATGCGCGCCAAGCCTGTCCTGATGAGGACAGCTCCTGGGGACCCTCATGGAAGAGGTAAGTTACACAGGAGACCGCAAAGGCGCGATGGTCGGCCAATCACGGGCCGAAACGTCACAAGACAGCAGGCGTCATAGGACACAGCCAGACACGCCGTCCAATGGCGAGCGAGAGGCAGGAATGCACCCGTACATACAGACACTTACTACCTCCTTGCTCTGAAAGTCTTCCTCATTCACACGCTGGTACTATTATCACTACTGTTGATATAAAATCTAACCCGTTGTCACAGACGAAAACAAAGACCACCACTGGACTGTCTGCGACAATGCGATTACTAGGAAAGAAAGAACAGCATTCTCTAATAACTGTAGCCCATTTCGATGACCCTGGCGAGCGCTAGTGGCCAACGAGAGGCGATTCTGCCAACGCTGATAGACGTCACACCCCGCCCAAGATATGGAACGCTCAACATTAGGCGAGCACCATATCTGACAAGGCAGAATGCCGACAGGACCCGCCACATCTAGCCACTCCACCAGAAATGAAATGCAAAGCTCAATCTTAAATAAAACAACATATTAGCATAAAGAAAATCTTACAACCCCTCCCAAACACAATAGTATAATTTAGCCTGCTATGCTGCCTGAGCGAGCTTCACAGAACCCAGCCTACTAAGTGAAAGACAGGTTCAACTTAGGACTTTAGCTATAACATTGGCAACTTACAATTAACTATAAAAAAGAAAGAGTTTTTATGTGATTTTTTATTTAATTTTAATGTTGTTTTTGATGGCTGCTCTACAGGGTCAAGCCTGGTTTTTCTCCACTCAAACCCACACACCTGTGGTGATCTACGCCGGATCCTCCACCCTCGACAAACAATCTACAATCACATTCTCACAACCGGCAATATGGCGAATGTCTAGATTGTATTCTTGCAACATGAGTGACCAACGTGTCAGCCTCATATTCCGGTTGTGGAATTGGTTCAGAAATTTAAGAGGGTGGTGGTCAGTGTAAATCACCACGACTGGACCGTAGGCAGGAACATATACTTCAAAGTGCCTGAGCGCCAACACTATTGCCAGCAGTTCTTTCTCCACCACAGAGTAGTTTTTCTGAGCGGAATTAAACTTCTTGGAAAAGAAACTGACTGGATGCTCCAAACCTTCCTCGTCTGTTTGCATTAAGACGGCACCAGCCCCTACACCGCTGGCATCTGTTGCCAGCTGGAACGGTCTTTCAAAGTCAGGGGCCCTGAGGATTGGGTGAGTGCATAGTAGGTGCTTGACCAGCGAAAAAGCCCTTTCACACTCAGGTGCCCACTTGAACTTTTTCTCTTTTGCTAGCAAATCTGTCAGGGGAGCTAACACAGTAGAATAACCCCGAATGAAGCGGCGATAGTAACCGATCATGCCCAAAAATCTCATGATCTGCCGCTTGGTGGACGGCCTGGGGAACTGGTTAATAGCCTGTATCTTGTTTTGGGGGGGGGGGGGGGGGGGGGCACACCTGGCCTAACCCGACCACAAACCCAAGATACTGCACAGTTGCCCGGATAAAGTCACACTTGCCCAGATTGACCACCAAGCTGGCCTCACTGCGCTTCCGAAACAAGGTTTCTATGTGCTCACAGTGACTCTCAAAGTTGTCATCGTAGATTATAACGTCATCTAGGTAGACAGTGCAGTTAGGGATGTCAGCTACTAACTCATTCATAAGACTCTGGAAGGTTGCTGGGGCATTTTTAAGGCCATACGGCATCACATTGCAACGGTAGGTGTTCCCATCAACCACAAACCCGCATACCCCCTTCGCCCGCTCAGACAAGGGCACCTGCCAGTAGCCTTTCACTAGGTCTACCTTAGTTAGAAACTGTGCCTTACCAATCTTGTCTACACTATCGTCAACACGGGGAAGGGGATAAGCATTGGTGGGAGTTAACCCATTCAATCTCCGAAAGTCAATGCAGAAGCGAACCTTCCCGTCAGGCTTGGGCTGCAGAGTGACAGGAGATGTCCACCTACCTGCCCCCTTCTCAATCAGCCCCCGTTCCAACATATAATTCCGCTCTGAGGGCTGGGAGTTTAATGGGTGGAATTCTGTAGGGTACTGATTTAAAGGGGGGGTGATCTCCCACGCCCACGTCATGCACCACTCGAGTTGTGAGGCCTGGATGCTCTGCAAACACAGTGGGGTATGAAGCAAACAGGCGCTGCACGGCTGCACGCTGTTGCTCAGGCAGGTGCACTAGAGCATTGTCAGCCACCTGTCTGGAGTTCCCCGCCCACTGGTCAGCAGAGACATGACAGTCCCAGTTATCCTCCACCTGGGCTTCACTGTCCCTCATTCCTTCTCCTCCATGACCGCTGCAGGTCAACACAGGGACAGCGAGAGGCTCAGAGGGGCGCCTTACAAACTCTTTCACCAGATTCACATGGCACAGCTGATTCTTTTTACGCCTATCTGGAGTAGCCACAAGATAGTCTAGGTCAGAGATCTTTTTTACCACCTTATAAGGACCAGCGTACTTGGCAGACAACGGATGACCTGGCAGAGGAAACAGAATCAACACCTCCTGCCCGTTAATACTCCCGGAGTTTTGTCTTCTCATCGTACCTGTCCTTCATAAGTGCTTGCGACCCTACCAAATTCCTACCTGCCAACTCTAGGCTTCTCAGCATTCTCTCTCTACTCTCGAGGACATACTTTAACATGGAACATGGTTTTGCTGTGCCCTCCCAGATTTCTCTAACCATGTTGAGGTCAGACATGAGGGGGACATCAGGTCAGAGGCCCCCTCTGACCTGATGTCCGAAAACTAACTCATTGGGACTGAACCCTAGGCTTTCACCAGGTACCTCCCGAGCAGCGAATAATACATAGGGCAACCCAAGATCCCAATCCTTGCCATTCTCAACACAGTAACAACGCAGCATGCTTTTCAGAATCGAGTGCCACCTCTCCAACACCCCTTGACTCTCTGGGTGATAGGCTGAAGAGACAACTGTACTGATACCGTGCTGCTGCATGGTCTGTTTGAAAAGGTTAGAAGTAAAGTTGGACCCTTGGTCTGACTGCAATTCCTGCGGGTACCCATACCTAGAACAGTACAATAGCAAGTTATGAACAACAGTCTTAGCAGTACCATTTCGCATGGGGTATGCATCCGGAAAACGAGTAGCAACATCCATGATTGTGAGGAGGAACTTGTTGCCTGCACTAGTAGGGGTTAGAGGGCCAACCATGTCGATTATAACCTTACTGAATGTTGACCCGATTACAGGAATAGGTTGTAACGGAGCCTTGGGAATACACTGGTTTGGTTTACCTACTGTCTGGCAGGTACTGCACATTGCCACCCATGACGCCACATGTGCCTTCATACCTGGCCACCAAAACAATTTCGCCAATGCTGCTACCGTCTTACGTACACCCAAATGCCCTGCCAACGGTACATCATGCGCCAACCTCAGTAGGCTATCACGGCACACACTAGGCACTACCAACTGGTCAACCACTCTCGACCCACCCTCCCAACTCCGTCTGGGATCTAGAAAACGCCTGTACAATATGCCCTCCACACGAAAGAAGTCCCCCGGCGTTGCATCCCCGTCCTCATCAAGTTCCATCGCACCGTTACTACACTTCTGAAGCTCAGGATCATCTATCTGCAGCCGACAGATATCCGAAGGATCCAATCTATCTAACTGCTCCCGGAGAAACTTATAGCCTCCCCCGATACTGGACTGTTCGATCCTATCTTGCTTAAGTGTGTAACGTTGCTGTCTCGGAGTTTTCTCACGCCCTACCTCCTCACCAAGTGTGACAGGTTCTGGGGCCAGTCCGGACCTAAACATTGGTGCTAATACTGAGTCGCCAAGAAGAGCCGCTGGATCAAAACTCACAAAACTTCTCCCAACTTTAGCTTTCTCCTTCTGACCGTTCCTCCGCTGGTCTAGAGACTGAGGAATAGGCTGTGACACCTTAGATACACGAGATCGGGTGACAACACACGCCATCTGCTGTACTTGACACCTCTTGACCAACTCCTGCCCCTCCCTACTCACGTCGGCCGCCCTCTCGGCAACGACTAAGGGTGGAACCTCAGAAGTAGGCACCGCAAAGTCGTTGCCGAGAAGAAGGTCGACGCCCTCTACTGGCAGTTTCTCTACGATTCCAACATCTATCTCTTGTGTCACACCATCACCCTCCAGCTCCACTCGAATCAACGGGTATGACCGTGTAGCATTAATAACCTGCACCACAACTACCCGTGCCGCGTTTATAGGTTGACCTGTAAAGTTTTTCATCAGAGTCTGGGATGCACCTGTATCACGCAACAACTCCAACGCATGCTTGCAACCAGCCCAACTCACGCAGCCACGCCCTCTATGGTCGCAAAAAGCATCGCGGACAGGTTTCGAGCCTCCCGGACACTCCTTCACTGGCTGTGCCCCCGCATCTGACATATCACCCCGGGTAAACGCAGAAGACCTCAGAGACACCCCAATGTTGCTAGCCAAAGACACGACTGCTGCAGGTTGGTTACTAGGGCAGGAACGTGCAAAATGCCCCTTTTTATGACACTTAAAACACTCTACTTCGCCTTTGGACTTCCCCTGAGGTGGGGAAGGGCCCTGACCTTTCTTAAACGGGACAGTTTTTGGTTTGTGATCAAAATTAGTATCATTGCTCTTACCTTTGTTATTAAATGTTGCATCACTGACTCAGGGGGGTGGAGTGTTGCGCCCCTTGTTAACTGCATCAGTCCGTTGTGCAGACCCGCACCCACGAATCAGCAATAATCTCAGGTCAGCCAACTCAGCTGCCTCTTGTAGAGTTTTAGGATGTTTCTCTTTGAGGTTCAAAGTCAGGTCGCCGCCTGTGCATTTAAAAAATTGCTCTAGAAGGAATAACTGCTCAAGCTCTTTGAACGTCGTCACCTTCTCTGACCTCAGCCAATTTCTCAAAGCATCAGACAGTTCCCGGGCATGTTCTAGAAAAGTGCACTTACGACCCTTCGTAACACCCCGAAACTTCAACCTATATCTCTGGTTGTAACTCGTACGCCTGCTGAACAGCTTCCTTCAATACCTCATAATCGATGCAAGACTCCAAGGGCAACGCATCATATGCCTTGAGTCCTTTGCCAACCAACCTAGAGGAAACAAGTGCTGCCCACTTAACCTCGGGCCATTGGTGCTCCCGGCACTTCTTCTCAAAACGCAGGAAAAACTCGGTGACACCCGACTCGTCAAATGCAGGGACTAACTTAAGAAGGTGCGATAAAGACTGATCAAGACCTCGATTCCCAGAACCGAGACGCTGCCCTGTCGACTCCACCCGAGACTTCTCAAGCTCTATGTCTGCACAGTACTTCGTAGCCTCAACCTGAAGCTCAGCCTCACGTATGGCCTTTCTCTCCTCAGCCTGAATCCTAAGCTCAGATTCCCGCTGCTGCTGCTACTGCCTGAGCTCAGCCTCATGCTTTCGCTGCTCGAGCTCAGCCTCATACTTTCGTTGCTCGAGCTCAGCCTCATGCTTTCGCTGCTCGAGTTTGGCGAGATTGAGCTGAAACAACATCTCGGGAGACAAACCCTGAGTAGGGGGTGCTACTATTGGGGACCCACCCCGTGAATCACCTAGAGACATACCCAACCGCCAGCGGGCATCGGCCTGCGGGAACGTACCCGGTTCCGGAGCCCGACGGGGCGCCATGATAGGAGTCGAGTGGAATGGGGGCTGGGCAGAAGGTGCCCCAGCTCCCGCTCCACCCGAAGCCCCATGCACCCCACCGAGCATCCAGGCAACCAGCTCACCTCTCGACAAACCGCTAGTACCGGACAACCCTAAGACCGTGGCTACACACTGCAGTCCGTACCGGTCTAGCCCCGACACCCGATCCGCCGACACAGGCTCCTCCAAAAAATCCGAGCATCCTCCTCATTGTTCACCACCCGAACGCCGTTAGACAACTCCACCTTCTCCACCTCCTCACCTGCTTCCCGTACTGTGTCCTCACTGTGCACTGATCCGTCGTTCGACATAGTGTCCACCGGAAATCCTCAACGTTTATAAAAAAAAAAAAAAAGTACCTAAACTCTCATGTAGCACTATTCACTCAAAAAATGCTTGAAGACAACTCAAGTGCTATACTAGTTGCCCAAAAAAATTCCAACGTGTCCAAAATATTCCTCAAAAACAAATGTCCACTGCCAAACTGTGAGAAATAACAATCGACCCCCAGACGGTGATTAAAAAAAAAAAAATCTCCACAAAAAAATTCCTGCATTTTTTTTTTTTTTTTTTTATAAGAGACAATGAACGGAGGAAGGAAAAACATGTATAACACAGAAAGGTCCATGTGCCTAAAGGCATCCTCCATTCATAAAATGTTTGTAACAACTGGATTTAAACATTTGTAGATTGTAAGTTTGTGGAAAGCAATTCGAGGGAAGTGAATTCCAAAGAGTAGTAGCTCTGGGGATAAATGAATTCTGATAAGCAGAAGTTCTGCATTGTGGAGGAGAAAGTGTAAATTCATGGGCGCTCTCAGCTGCCCTAGTTCTACGGGGAAAGATGTGGAGAGGCGGCACAATTGAAGCAAGTTCCTCGGAACAATTGCTGTGAAAATATCTGTAGAATAATGCAAGGGATGCAACGTTTCTTCGTATGGATAATGTAGGAAGGTCCTGTGTGATTGCAGGGTTATTGATTAATCTAATAGCTTTATTTTGAATTTTGTCCAACTGCCTCAATGCAATCACTCCACTTCCACCCCACAGAGGTGAACAGTAATCCATCTGAGAACGCACATGACTTTTATATATCACGGCCAACTGCTCGTCAGTGAAGAATTCTCGAACTCTGTACAGGAGTCCCAGTTTTTTAGAGGCATTCTTAGCAATGCTTCTAACATAATGTGTCCAGCTCAAGTTAGTAGTTAATGTTACACCGAGAATGTCAATACTAGGGGAAGTGGGAATATTTACATCATTAAAAAATATATGGGAGTCAGTGAGATTCTGTCAGTTAGAAAATTGAATGTACTTGGTTTTCTGTGCATTAAAGGAAACTAGATTCTTTTTGTCCCCATCCATTAATTCTAGAAAGGTCCTGGTTCAGAGAAATTGCAGTGTTTATTTTTGAATTTATAAGATCGGGTTGGGTGAAAGAATTGGTAAATGTGAAGGAACTGTGGAGTGTTGAGCCATCTGCGTAGGAATGTATTGGATTATGAGTGGTAGATATGAGATCATTGATATGAATGAGGAACAGAATTGGGGCCAAAACTGATCCCTGGGGAACACCAGCATTTATTGAGTGAAATTGAGAATAAAGGCCATCTACCATTACACGTATTTTTCTGTTATGAAGATAAGAAGAAATTAGTGGAACTAATGATGCAAGGCCGTAGTGTGACATCTTCGACAATAAGGATTGATGCCAGACTCTATCAAATGCCTTTGATATATCCAGTGCTATTGTATGTGTTTCACCATGTTGGTCTGTAGCTTGGGTGATTTGATGCGTAAGAAGGCAAAGCATGTCTGCAGTTGATCGACATCGTCTAAAACCATATTGCCTATCACTGATTAATTTATTATTCTCAAGATGCTTAATTATATGATTATTTAATATAATTTCAAAGACTTTACCAAGAGTGGAAGTTATAGCTATTGGTCTGTAGTTTGATGGATCTGAAGAGGCACCTTTTTTAGGAACTGGATGGATGTTTGCTTCTTTCCAGGGTACTGGGAAGCATGAGGTATGAGTACACAGACGGAATTTTTTGCCAATACAGGAGCGAGCACCAAGGAGCAATTCTTAAGTACTATTGGAGGAATTTCATCTGGACCAGGAGCTGTCGGGAATTTAGATAAAGAGGTTAAATTGTATATCACTGGTACATGAAATAACCCAACAAATAGTTATAATATAATTACCAACGACATAGTCGTCGATGGGTGTAATCCAGTCCCCCACACATGGCTAGTTCAATTGCATGACATGTAGGATTGTTCACATAATACAATATCGATACAATGAACTTAGCTTAGAGGACTGGTGATGAAGGACTGTTGTTATTATTGTTAGTAGTTGTAGCACATGGTGAACTGTGGGTTGAGTCAGAGCCGGGGGAGGAGATGTTGGCTGTATGGTGTTGATTGAGAGACTAAAGGGCCGGCGTCCGATCGCTTCGCGAAATTACATATGGCTGCCGGCTCATAATAATTATAACCCATAACTTGGTTTTATAATACATCTAGAGCTGATGTAGATATTTATACATTACAGTTAATATTTAACCTAACTTAAGAATAAACTACAATACACAAAGAACCAGCCGAAATCGTACAAGCGATACGATGCCGCCAAATTCAAATGTCCTATTGGACCAAAACCTGTCGGGATCATTACCCTATTCCCGACATATTGCCCGCCACCAAAAATGATATACAGGAGCTATATACAGAGAACAAAAAAAGGACATCGAAGTCAAAGATCACCTTGTTTGATCTTTGATCTCCAAAGATCCACGGAACTCATAGCCGCCCTTCTTTTGGGACGAGCGCCACCTGAAGCCTGAGGAGGATCATCCTTCTCATCATCAGCTGCCCCACCTTGAGGAGCACTGTCACCAGCACTCTCCTGCGGAGGGGTATCAGTAGAGATGCCAGGATCATCCGGCAGTTCTACATCCTGCTCCAAGGGATATAACCTTACGACTGGGCGAGTAGTAACCCCAGTCGAAGTTCGTATTCTAGCAACCCTTATAAGACCATCAATGCCCTGGAACAAATCGATAATCCTCCCAAGCTTCCAAATTAACCTAGGACGCTCAGCATGAATCAGGACGATATCCCCGATACGAGGCCATCGTTGATTCGTCCCTTTGATCTTATGAGAGTGACGCTCGCGAAGAGACAGCAAATATTCTTGGGTCCACCGTTTCCATAGATCGTCGGACACCTTGTTTACATACTGGAAGCGACGACGTGTGGCGTCAGCATTGCCGAACGTAGGGTCTTGCAGATCTTCGTCATTTACGGACGATCTAGGAAAGGTATTAAGGGTTCGTCCATGTGTTAGCATAGAAGGCGAAATGGGTAAGAGGTCATCAACATCTGCCGAGGTATAGGTCAAGGGCCTGTCGTTGACTGACATCTCAATTTCTATTAAGATGGTTTGCAACTCCCGGCTGGTCACCAGTGCCCTTCCTAATACCTTCTTCATGGCAGATTTGACGATACCGATAGTTCTCTCCCAAATCGCCCCGAACCATGGTGCACGTGCTGGTATAAATCTCCACTGACAACCCCTTCCAGTGAGGGTAGCCACAACCTGCCGGTCATCCATTAAACTCTGGAGATATTTAGAGGCCCCGACAAAACAAGTCGCATTATCGCTCATAATAATTTGAGGGAAACCATTGCGGCCTGCAAAGCGTCTTAGAGTATGCAAAAACCCCTCACTGGATAGGTCGACAATCAATTCAATATGAATCGCTCTGGTTACCGCACATGTGAATAGGACGGCATATACCTTTATGATATTACCGGGCGATTCTCTAACATGAATCGCTCTGGTGTAGTCTACCCCGGTTACCTGAAATGGTTCGAACAGTCCTTTGTACCCTGAACTCAGGCAAGGGAGGTAGATCAACTGGGGAGTAAGGCTTACCCTGTAATCTTTTACAGATAGTACAGCTATTGTGGATCCCTTTAACCTAACAAGTGCGCATGGGGGTAATTGGAAACGTCCCCCTGTGCTGACGTATTTGAGGTGTTTCCGTCACTAAAATATTCATTGTACCATTAATAGCATTAATACTTATCCATATGCGCCTATTATGGGTTGATTATAAAGGTATTAACCTGAAACAACAATAAAACGAGTGAAAACAGCGTTTGGATGGTCAAAATCGGAGATATAGCCCGCGAGTTGTATAATGTATGGGTGAGGCAACCTGCTTTCCCGCCAATTTCCCCCAAGGCCACTGAGACACAGTCGATCGATACTCTCTCTCTCTCTCTTGCACTTGCTTGCCATCAGTGATGACAACACCCTGCTTGCAACTCGCTAATGTTAGCACGAAAATATACCTCAGAATAAGGGAATAACAGGGAAAATAGGTGATAACTGAAGGAGAGGAGGAAAGTGGGGAAGGAGGGGAGGTAGAGGACTGAGATTTTGCATGGCCCAGGGGCCAAAAAAAAATAAAAAAATATTTTTTTTTTTTTTTTTTTTTTTTTTCGATGTCAAAAGTTGATTTTTTGTTTTACTTACTCTTAAGAGTCTCCCCGCAGTCCGCCGGGGGAACTCTTAAGAGTCTCCCCACAGTTCCCGGGTTAATTGCTTGTCGCATCTTAGGGATCCACCAACGTTGTCGCATATACGCCAGAACATAATTTACGCCAAAATGTAGGCAGGTCCTTTGGCATTGGCGAATCAACAGTTTGGTAATCAAATGAGAGGAGCTAAGGACAGGATATTTCGCAGAATCAATAATGTCCGCTTTTTGTATCCTGCCTCTACACTTAATTATGCCTCCTTCCATATATAATCCTAGCTGCCTCATTAAGTTTGAGGGTTTGGCCTTTGACTCCTTGCTCAGGATTTGATGTTCAGTAGGATAAGATTCCCTTTGTACTAAACATATTAGTTTTGCTTCTGCTGATCTCAATTCATGGAGTCTGATATGCTTCGAATCTTCACTAAGGAAAGACCTGTGGGCCCGACTTCTCATGTTGTTAATGAAACGGTATATCCATGCAAATACCCGTATT
>JBAKBP010009956.1:0-80637 GCA_037953745.1 Lithodes maja | reverse complement strand
CAATACACATACAGCAATACACTCAGCTACACCATCACAATACACAATCACAATACACTCAGCTACACCATCACAATACACAATACACAATCACAATACACATACAGCAATACACTCAGCTACACCATCACAATACACACACAGCAATACACTCAGCTACACCATCACAATACACATACAGCAATACACTCAGCTACACCATCACAATACACATACAGCAATACACTCAGCTACACCATCACAATACACATACAGCAATACACTCAGCTACACCATCACAATACACACACAGCAATACACTCAGCTACACCATCACAATACACATACAGCAATACACTCAGCTACACCATCACAATACACAATACACCATCACAATACACATACAGCAATACACTCAGCTACACCATCACAATACACACACAGCAACACACTCAGCTACACCATCACAATACACATACAGCAATACACTCAGCTACACCATCACAATACACATACAGCAATACACTCAGCTACACCATCACAATACACATACAGCAATACACTCAGCTACACCATCACAATACACAATACACAATCACAATACACATACAGCAATACACTCAGCTACACCATCACAATACACATACAGCAATACACTCAGCTACACCATCACAATACACATACAGCAATACACTCAGCTACACCATCACAATACACATACAGCAATACACTCAGCTACACCATCACAATACACATACAGCAATACACTCAGCTACACCATCACAATACACAATCACAATACACATACAGCAATACACTCAGCTACACCATCACAATACACATACAGCAATACACTCAGCTACACCATCACAATACACATACAGCAATACACTCAGCTACACCATCACAATACACAATCACAATACACATACAGCAATACACTCAGCTACACCATCACAATACACAATACACAATCACAATACACATACAGCAATACACTCAGCTACACCATCACAATACACAATACACAATCACAATACACATACAGCAATACACTCAGCTACACCATCACAATACACAATACACAATCACAATACACTCAGCTACACCATCACAATACACAATCACAATACACATACAGCAATACACTCAGCTACACCATCACAATACACACACAGCAATACACTTAGCTACACCATCACAATACACATACAGCAATACACTCAGCTACACCATCACAATACACATACAGCAATACACTCAGCTACACCAGCACAATACACACACAGCAATACACTCAGCTACACCATCACAATACACATACAGCAATACACTCAGCTACACCATCACAATACACAATACACCATCACAATACACATACAGCAATACACTCAGCTACACCATCACAATACACACACAGCAACACACTCAGCTACACCATCACAATACACATACAGCAATACACTCAGCTACACCATCACAAAACACATACAGCAATACACTCAGCTACACCATCACAATACACATACAGCAATACACTCAGCTACACCATCACAATACACATACAGCAATACACTCAGCTACACCATCACAATACACATACAGCAATACACTCAGCTACACCATCACAATACACATACAGCAACACACTCAGCTACACCATCACAATACACATACAGCAATACACCCAGCTACACCATCACAATACACATACAGCAATACACTCAGCTACACCATCACAATACACATACAGCAATACACTCAGCTACACCATCACAATACACATACAGCAATACACTCAGCTACACCATCACAATACACAATACACAATCACAATACACATACAGCAATACACTCAGCTACACCATCACAATACACATACAGCAATACACTCAGCTACACCATCACAATACACATACAGCAATACACTCAGCTACACCATCACAATACACAATCACAATACACATACAGCAATACACTCAGCTACACCATCACAATACACATACAGCAATACACTCAGCTACACCATCACAATACACATACAGCAATACATTCAGCTACACCATCACAATACACATACAGCAATACACTCAGCTACACCATCACAATACACATACAGCAATACACTCAGCTACACCATCACAATACACATACAGCAATACACTCAGCTACACCATCACAATACACAATACACAATCACAATACACATACAGCAATACACTCAGCTACACCATCACAATACACAATACACAATCACAATACACATACAGCAATACACTCAGCTACACCATCACAATACACAATACACAATCACAATACACATACAGCAACACACTCAGCTACACAATCACAATACACATACAGCAATACACTCAGCTACACCATCACAATACACAATACACAATCACAATACACATACAGCAATACACTCAGCTACACCATCACAATACACAATACACAATCACAATACACATACAGCAATACACTCAGCTACACCATCACAATACACAATACACAATCACAATACACATACAGCAATACACTCAGCTACACCATCACAATACACAATACACAATCACAATACACATACAGCAACACACTCAGCTACACCATCACAATACACAATACACAATCACAATACACATACAGCAATACACTCAGCTACACCATCACAATACACAATCACAATACACTCAGCTACACCATCACAATACACAATACACAATCACAATACACATACAGCAATACACTCAGCTACACCATCACAATACACACACAGCAATACACTCAGCTACACCATCACAATACACATACAGCAATACACTCAGCTACACCATCACAATACACATACAGCAATACACTCAGCTACACCATCACAATACACATACAGCAATACACTCAGCTACACCATCACAATACACACACAGCAATACACTCAGCTACACCATCACAATACACATACAGCAATACACTCAGCTACACCATCACAATACACAATACACCATCACAATACACATACAGCAATACACTCAGCTACACCATCACAATACACACACAGCAACACACTCAGCTACACCATCACAATACACATACAGCAATACACTCAGCTACACCATCACAATACACATACAGCAATACACTCAGCTACACCATCACAATACACATACAGCAATACACTCAGCTACACCATCACAATACACAATACACAATCACAATACACATACAGCAATACACTCAGCTACACCATCACAATACACATACAGCAATACACTCAGCTACACCATCACAATACACATACAGCAATACACTCAGCTACACCATCACAATACACATACAGCAATACACTCAGCTACACCATCACAATACACATACAGCAATACACTCAGCTACACCATCACAATACACAATCACAATACACATACAGCAATACACTCAGCTACACCATCACAATACACATACAGCAATACACTCAGCTACACCATCACAATACACATACAGCAATACACTCAGCTACACCATCACAATACACAATCACAATACACATACAGCAATACACTCAGCTACACCATCACAATACACAATACACAATCACAATACACATACAGCAATACACTCAGCTACACCATCACAATACACAATACACAATCACAATACACATACAGCAATACACTCAGCTACACCATCACAATACACAATACACAATCACAATACACTCAGCTACACCATCACAATACACAATACACAATCACAATACACATACAGCAATACACTCAGCTACACCATCACAATACACACACAGCAATACACTCAGCTACACCATCACAATACACATACAGCAATACACTCAGCTACACCATCACAATACACACACAGCAATACACTCAGCTACACCATCACAATACACACACAGCAATACACTCAGCTACACCATCACAATACACATACAGCAATACACTCAGCTACACCATCACAATACACAATACACCATCACAATACACATACAGCAATACACTCAGCTACACCATCACAATACACACACAGCAACACACTCAGCTACACCATCACAATACACATACAGCAATACACTCAGCTACACCATCACAATACACATACAGCAATACACTCAGATACACCATCACAATACACATACAGCAATACACTCAGCTACACCATCACAATACACATACAGCAACACACTCAGCTACACCATCACAATACACATACAGCAATACACTCAGCTACACCATCACAATACACATACAGCAATACACTAAGCTACACCATCACAATACACATACAGCAATACACTCAGCTACACCATCACAATACACATACAGCAATACACTCAGCTACACCATCACAATACACAATACACAATCACAATACACATACAGCAATACACTCAGCTACACCATCACAATACACATACAGCAATACACTCAGCTACACCATCACAATACACATACAGCAATACACTCAGCTACACCATCACAATACACATACAGCAATACACTCAGCTACACCATCACAATACACAATCACAATACACATACATCAATACACTCAGCTACACCATCACAATACACATACAGCAATACACTCAGCTACACCATCACAATACACATACAGCAATACACTCAGCTACACCATCACAATACACATACAGCAATACACTCAGCTACACCATCACAATACACATACAGCAATACACTCAGCTACACCATCACAATACACATACAGCAATACACTCAGCTACACCATCACAATACACAATACACAATCACAATACACATACAGCAATACACTCAGCTACACCATCACAATACACAATACACAATCACAATACACATACAGCAACACACTCAGCTACACAATCACAATACACATACAGCAATACTCAGCTACACCATCACAATACACATACAGCAATACACTCAGCTACACCATCACAATACACATACAGCAATACACTCAGCTACACCATCACAATACACATACAGCAACACACTCAGCTACACCATCACAATACACACACAGCAATACACTCAGCTACACCATCACAATACACATACAGCAATACACTCAGCTACACCATCACAATACACATACAGCAATACACTCAGCTACACCATCACAATACACATACAGCAATACACTCAGCTACACCATCACAATACACATACAGCAATACACTCAGCTACACCATCACAATACACATACAGCAATACACTCAGCTACACCATCACAATACACATACAGCAATACACTCAGCTACACCATCACAATACACATACAGCAATACACTCAGCTACACCATCACAATACACATACAGCAATACACTCAGCTACACCATCACAATACACATACAGCAATACACTCAGCTACACCATCACAATACACATACAGCAATACACTCAGCTACACCATCACAATACACATACAGCAATACACTCAGCTACACCATCACAATACACATACAGCAATACACTCAGCTACACCATCACAATACACATACAGCAATACACTCAGCTACACCATCACAATACACATACAGCAATACACTCAGCTACACCATCACAATACACAATACACAATCACAATACACATACAGCAATACACTCAGCTACACCATCACAATACACATACAGCAATACACTCAGCTACACCATCACAATACACATACAGCAATACACTCAGCTACACCATCACAATACACATACAGCAATACACTCAGCTACACCATCACAATACACATACAGCAATACACTCAGCTACACCATCACAATACACATACAGCAATACACTCAGCTACACCATCACAATACACATACAGCAATACACTCAGCTACACCATCACAATACACATACAGCAATACACTCAGCTACACCATCACAATACACATACAGCAATACACTCAGCTACACCATCACAATACACATACAGCAATACACTCAGCTACACCATCACAATACACATACAGCAATACACTCAGCTACACCATCACAATACACAATACACAATCACAATACACATACAGCAATACACTCAGCTACACCATCACAATACACATACAGCAATACACTCAGCTACACCATCACAATACACATACAGCAATACACTCAGCTACACCATCACAATACACATACAGCAACACACTCAGCTACACCATCACGACGCTCTCATCGACATCATGACTGACTGATAGATAAGCATAAATTATAATAATCATGTCCATTCCCATGTAATCATTTATTCTTTCTTTAACTTGACTAGAGTCTTGGGACCGAAGTCTCGTTCCCCATTGTCCACCACCATATTGGGTAAAACGTTCTCCCTTGCCTCATTGCCACGTGGAACTATTGGTGAGTTAATTCCTGGCTAATATTAACCCTTATAACCTTACCCGATATATACATTTATTATGTGAGACCTTTGGATATAAATTAGCTTGTTTCAGATTGAATTCAATTTAGATATAGAGTAGTTTTCATTTAGATTGATTTTATTTGATTCATTATAGCTTAGTAATATTTAACTTCCATTGATAGTTTACCACATTGGTGCCCAGACCCGGGATTTAGCTACCAGTAGGGGATTTTTCTTAGGCAATGAGCAAGGGATTAGCCCAGGGATGCAGGAGCAAGGACCCCGAAGGGGTGGGGCTTGGCTATCTCCCTGTACCTCAGGCGCCGGTACCTCTGCGAATAGCCATAGTAGGGCATTCATATGCAACTAGGCTAAGGGCAGCTGACGGAGAAACTGAGTCTTATCGGGCGTCGGAGGGGGAAAGAACTTTCAGGCTGACCTACTTCGGGGTACCGGGAGCAACCGTTGACACCCTGAAAGCCTCCCCCCAGTGGGGGCAAGTGGTTCGGTTTAGGCCGCATATGATCTTTTTGTTTATAGGCGGCAATGATATATGCCCCGGTACAGTACCCCGCGAGTTAGCTAACGCTATCAAAGAGGTGGCGCTGGATCTGGAGCGTGAGTCCGGAGGGAGCTGCAAGATCGTGGCAATTGAGAGCCGGACGAGAGTCCGAGGGTTCTCAGCGGCGGATTATCAAGCTATAAAAAATTCTGTTAACCGCGCCCTGAGGTGTCGGTTAATAGAAACGAAGCACCGCTTTGTTTCTCTCACACTCAGCATCCGAGACCTCGACCAGGATGGTGTCCACCTCGACTTAGACACCAATCAAGTCCTGTATGACAAGATTGTAGGGCTAACGAAGCGTTGGCTAGAGAGGGACGCCGGGGTTATATCATTGCGCCTGCCTAAGTCCTGCATCCCACCCATCATCTTTCCCCAATAATTTTCTTTTCCGTTTCAGACTTCCTGTGACATATGACCTGACCTAACATTTTTTTCTTGTTCAATATGATCCATTAGTAGGTATTGCTATTTAGTGTACTATTTTTTCTCCATAACATAGAAGTCCGCCGGTTGGCGTCTCTTAATTAGACTATTATTTGGCCGTTGTCTTTGTAACGTAATATTTAGATACATAGCCTATAGGCTCGCATGCAAAATGGATAAAGACCATAAAGAGACACCGTCTAGTGGGGTGCTAAGCAAAGCCCCTAAAAATCAAAGGGCGGGACTTCGGGGAGTATTAAATAGGCTAATTGTGGACTTAAACACTTTCATCACTACTGCTGAACTAGAGGAATTGGAGGCTAGATTAGATAACGTCCAGGCTACCCACGGTCGTATTACGGCTCTGAGTGAGGTGATTGTGGCTGACATGATAGAGGAGGAAGAGATAGTTACAGAGTGTGATAATCGCGCCCTCTATGACGAACCTGTCTTTAGAGCGAAGCGCCTATTACAACGTGCTGTCGCAAGTAAGAAGGGAGGCGATATAGAGGCCCATAGAAGGGCTGACCCAAAACATACTGTACACCTCCCAAAGCTCAATCTTCCTACATTTGGGGGCAAGTTAACCGAGTGGTTAGCTTTCTGGGACGTATTTCGATCTACGGTTCATGAATCCTCTTTGGATAATGTCCGCAAGTTTCAATATCTGAAGGGACAAATGGAAGGAGAGGCCTTACATTTAATAGAGGGTTTTGCAGTGGTGGGTGGTAGCTATCTTGAAGCGGTACACTTATTAGAGTCCACATACGGGGATAGAGAGCAGTTGAAGATGGCCCATGTCGTTGCCTTGTTGGGGCTCGCAGAACCACAGTATAAGGTTGAGGAGTTGACAAACTTCAGGGCAAATATGGAGTGCCATACTCGATCGCTAGACACCCTAGGGCTTACCACGCAGGAAATGATAGTAATTATCTTGCGTCAGAAGCTTCCTATGGCAATACTTGATAAGGGAAGATCATTTGAGCTGGGGGAGTTCAAAACTCAGTTCAGCAAGGAGATCAATAATCTACAGTTGAACAAAGGGAGAATGTATGTGTCGGGAGGGAGTGAGAAAGTGGAGAAGAGGGGAACAATAAGCAAGACAGTGGGGACTAAAGAAGAGAAAGAGAGTGCGTATAAGAAACCTGCTCAGATTCTATGTAAGCTATGTAACAACAAACATAAATGGAGTTTCTGCGTAAAATACCCAACAAATGAGACAAAACTAGCACAGGCGAAAAGATTGAAGCTATGTGTAGGTTGTCTAAGTAAAGAACATGGTAAGCAGGGACAATGTACTGCTACATACTTAAGGCCCTGTCGCCACTGCAAAGGACATCACTTTGATAAGTTGTGTCCTACAGCAGATAAAGTCAAAGACGTCAAATATGAGGGTACTACAACTGTGACACTAGGTAGCACGCAAGACACCACTATATTGCCCACAATACAGATTCCCATGGAAGGTAATGACAGTAACAAAGTTTGTCGGGTACTTCTAGATCAAGGGTCTCAACGTTCCTTTATAAAGAGGTCCGTACTAGTGGGACTGAAGCACCGAATCGTAGGGGCTGAGACTCTTCGATTACAGGGCTTCACAGGGGTTACTGATAAGCAAGACTACGAGATAGCGGAGATTTCATATTTCTATCGTAAAAACCGGTACTTTATGACTTGTATCGTAGTAGACACCCTACCAGAATATGTATCTGTGGGTGTGAAGAAGGTGGAACACGCATTACGTAGCAAGGGGGTTAACTTGTCAGATCCCATGGGAAATCAGAGTGAGGTGCATGTTCTACTTGGTGTGGATCATTATTATGAAGTAGTATACCCTGGATTTAAAAAGATGTGTGGTGTAATTTGAATCCCCACTAAATTTGGATACTGCATGAGCGGAAAGGTGCATACTACACAGTCAAAGGTCCTGGTCGACACGGTCTCGATATATAGAGTCAATGTAACCGCGGCAGAGGAGTTGGGAAGGGAGGATTCCCAACCTAGTGACCCTAAGATGGCTGCCGAGTTCGACCTGGAACGACTGTGGAGATTGGATCACATAGGCATTAATCCTATGGAGACTGATTATGACTCGGAAGTTGCGCTACAAAGGTTTGACGAGTCTGTGTGCTACTGTGCCTCAGACATGCAATATAAAGTTAGTTTACCCTGAAAGAACGGTGAGATAGGCATCTCTTAACCAGGAAAGGTCCAGAGATTTGGGGATGATCTGGCAACCTAAACATGACATACTAACTTTTCAAACAAGGTCTTTTGCTCAGCAGACAGGAGCGCACACCAAAAGAAGTCTGTTGAGCAAAGTTGCGCAATTTTTTGATCCTTTGGGTCTAGCATTACCCGTTACCATAAGAGCTAGGATTCTAATGCAGGAAGTTTGGAGACGTAAATTAGGATGGGATGACAGTTTGCCCGAGGACCTGAATGACCAAGGGACATTGTTGTTGAATGAATATGCCATCCTATGTACTAAACCTATACCTCGTAAAGTGGCGGCGTTCGGTGACTTTACGTTACACACGTTTTGCGATGCTAGCGCCACGGCATACGGGGTAGCCATATATGTTGTTACTTCATTTGGGGCACATTTAGTTACAGCCCGGGCCAAGGTAGCCCCGGTTAAAAAGGTAACTATCCCTAAAATGGAATTGACTGCCATGCTGCTATTAGCACGTCTGGTGCAACATGTACGCGCAGCATACGAGAGCGAATTAAATATTGAAATCGTTCATGTATGGTGCGATAGTCAGGTCTGTTACGACCGGGCACTCGGGTACACTAGGGCTCTTACACAGGACTCGAGTATGGCTCGCTGCCACAACGGAAACACACGATCCCAACCCCAGAGTACTGCCAGCCGAACAAAAAACGCCACTACCCTCCAGAGTTCTATCTGCTATAACGGGGTATACAAGAACTCGGTACTAGCGTTTCACACAACAGACTAATAGCAAGACGGGAGTTATCTAGTCTGGTCAACAATCAAACAAAGAAGAAAGTACTACAACACTAAAGAATAGTGTTGGCCGAAGCCGAAGTAATCCACCCTTGAACTAAGAACTTAAGAAGTCCTCCACCCTCTACTTCGGATCGGCACTATTACGTTACGTTAAACAATAGTCCTCGAGCATCAAGCAAGGAATCTTCTGATAAGTTAGATGCTTCTCGAATACTCATAAGAAGTAAGTATCGGATTTTGAACAGCAATTTAATGAATAACTCACTGGTAATTAAAGGCTTTAAATTGACATAAGAAGAATTATAAGAATAAGCAATAGGATATGGCAAACATTAAGAAGAAGTACTCCGACAATGCACTGGCAATAGCCTACTAAGATTGTGCTCGTGGGCCACTAATCTCTGAAGTAGCTAAGCGTGCCACACATGAAATCAATAGTGCAGAAACAATAATATACATAAGGAGAAGCTTCAATACTATGCTGTATCTGCTGGTCGAGCAAAGTCTAGCTGGGATATCTAAGGTTAAGAGACAATGGCTGAGCAAGCGGCTCGTAGCCTAGCGAGGTCCTTAAGACTGTGCGGCCAAATTACGGTAATTGACGGGATGCTCTCTTGAGAGATCCAGATCACTAGTATCTGGTTCTCTCCTGGCGATCCTCTCAAAGTCAAGCAAATGAGATAACACAGTGTTGGGTGGCATAGGCAAAAGCCCTCACTCGCAACACAGTGCTAAACTCCCACGGTACACAGTCAGAAAGACCACCTAGGCGTTCCACGTCTCCGTTGCAATTGTACTGGTTCAACCGCAACCTAGTACTCATAGGAAATCACAACTCAGAAACCCTATCCCAGTCTAGCATTGCCTAAACCAGCAGAAAACAGGAACATGAATAATCGCACACAGGGAAATGCATATACGAGTGCAACAAACATCAATCAATCCTATTCTAGTTAACCCTTCCAAAAATAGGCTATCTAACAGGCACTTATCTCGTGAGAACTCAAGCGATAATACTTTGGCTGACTAAATCTGCACCAAAGGGGTCATGGAGGTTAAACAGGGACGAGAAGAGAAGAAGATAGGCTGTTCAGAGAGTAGAGAAAGTTCACATCAGTCGGAAGAATATGGATAGTTGCAAGGGATATGAGAAGTCGCTTTGCCTGATGAGTTCTAAAGAATTGTGGCGAGGACCTCTCCTTTTTATACTCGGCCCTCTAGCGGCATATCTCAAACTACTTAAGGACCGCCCACTGGCAATCATGACGTCATATTCTCTCTCAATCTGGGATCGACAAAGAACTTCCCACGCGCTGAAAGGGAGGAAGGGAGGAGGGAGGAGGGAATTAGGCCTATCTGCCCGCGTGGCGCACTCACTGGTCCCCGTTACGTAATATCTCTCTCTCTCTCCTCTCATCATTATATATAAGTCCCACACACAATACTTATATCTAATGATATAAAATAGAACTCGTTGACTTAGAAGAAAACAAAATACATATTTATAATACTTATAGTACAACGGCTCACATAAACTAAGTTAGGAAACTCTACACAGACTACAGCCAAAGTTCCTGCCCTGACGATCCTAGCGAGAGTGGGGCCTGACTGGGCGTTCTGTACAGCATGCTCATACTCGACATGCGTCACACCTCCCCCAAGATTTTACTTGCTCAACCCTGAGCTAAAATCTGATATACAGAACCCCATCAAACCCCTCACACCCAGCGACCGCATGGCACTAAAACAACGCTGAGTTTATCACTAAAACACATCTTATAAAAAAAAAAAAATCACATTTCATAACTCCTCCCAACAATAGTAAAAGACATAATATCATGCTCCCAGAGCGAGCTTACAGCAGCTCAGCCGTTTGATAGTTCGTGGACTACTCAAACTTTATAGGCTATGACAAACTTATACAATTATCTTCATCAAAAAGAAAGAGTTTTTATATGATTTTTATATTTTAATATGTTTTTTTCCGGCTGCACTATAAGGGCAGCCTATTTTCTTCTATACCAAACGCTCAACTATCCTGCTTTACGACCCAATACGCTGGGCTACAACCGCGAGCCAACAAGCACCAAGCGCAAAATACTACTCAAACCAAAGCAGGAGGCTACCCGTGTGTCAATCTCTTCGGGATCATACACCTGTGATAGCCTACGACTGATCATCTACCCTCGATAAACAATCCGCAATCACATTGTCACATCCCGCAATATGCCGGATGTCCAGGTTATACTCCTGCAACATCAATGACCACCGGGTCAGTCTCATATTGCGATTGTGAAATTGATTTAGGAATCTCAAAGGGTGATGATCAGTGTAGATAACCACGACTGGGCCATAGGCTGGAACATACACCTCGAAGTGCCTGAGTGACAGCACAATCGCCAGTAATTCCTTTTCTATTGTAGAATAGTTCTTTTGTGCAGCATTGAACTTCTTAGAAAAGAAACTTACTGGGTGTTCCACACCTTCATTGTCTGTCTGTAGCAAGACGGCACCAGCCCCTACACCACTAGCATCTGTTGCCAGCTGAAAAGGCCTGTTAAAGTCTGGGGCCCTGAGTATCGGGTGAGTACACAGCAAATGCTTCACTAAATTAAAAGCCTTTTCACACTCAGGCGCCCACAAAAACTTTTTGTCTTTAGATAACAAATCTGTGAGAGGTGCCAACACCGTAGAGTAACCTTTTATAAAGCGTCTGTAGTAGCCTATCATACCCAAGAATCTCATGATCTGCTTCTTGGTGGTTGGGTGCGGAAATTTATTGATAGCCTGTACCTTGTTCTGAGGAGGGCACACCTGTCCCCTTCCCACTACAAACCCAAGGTACTGCACAGTGGCTTTTACGAAGTCACACTTTGCCAAATTTACTACCAGACTTGCTTCACTAAGTTTCCGGAACAAGGTCTCCAGGTGCTCACAATGGCTCTCAAAGTCGTCATCATAAATGATTACATCGTCCAAGTATACGGTGCAATTTGGAATGTCCTTGACAATTTCATTCATCAGGTTCTGAAACGTTGCTGGTGCATTCTTAAGTCCGTAGGGCATAACATTACACCGGTAAGTACTCCCGTCCACCACAAAACCACATACCTCTTTAGCGCGCTCGGACAAAGGTACTTGCCAGTAACCTTTTACTAAATCAACTTTAGACAAAAACCGAGCATTACCAATTTTATCAACACTATCATCAACCCGAGGAAGAGGATATGGGTTAGTTGGAGTCAAACCGTTTAGCCTACGGAAATCAATACAGAAGCGTACCTTGCCATCTGGTTTAGGCTGCAGTGTTACGGGGGAAGTCCATTTAACGGTACCTTTCTCTATCAACCCTCTACCGAGCATATACTCCAACTCATCCCTCAGAGCGGGTAGTTTTATGGGGGGCACACGGTATGGGATTGACTTAAAGGGTAGATGGTGCCCCACGTCAACATCATGCATAGCCTGAGTAGTGAGGCCTGGATGTTCAGCGAATACAGTGGGGTATAAACCGAGCAACTGACGGATAGCTTTAAATTGCGGCTCAGGCAAATGGGCTATAGCCTCGTCAGCCCTTAGGCTCGAGTTCCCCGCCCACTGATCCGCTGAAACATGGTGATCCCAGCTATCCTCCTCTGAAGCTTGACTGTCCCCCTCTCCTTCTCCACCACGGCCGCAACAAGCCAACACAGGGACAGTGAGAGGCTCAGAGGGGCGCCTCACATACTCTTTTATCAGGTTCACGTGACATAACTGATTCTTCTTCCTCCTGTCTGGAGTGGCAACAAGGTAATCTAGGTCCGAAATTTTCTCCACAATTTTATAGGGTCCAGTATACTTCGCCGACAAGGGGTTACCCACCAAAGGCAACAAAATCAACACCTCCTGTCCCACAATGAACTCCCGGAGCTTCACTTTGCGATCATACCTGTCCTTCATTAAAGCTTGTGACCCTGTTAAATTCCGACCTGCCATCTCCAGACTCTTAAGCATGCGCTCACGGCTTTCAAACACATACTTCAACAAGGAACAAGGCGGCACAGTTCCTTCCCAAATTTCCCGCAGCATATTAAGGGGGCCCCTGACTCGGTGTCCAAAAATCAGCTCGTTTGGACTAAATCCCAGGCTCTCACCAGGCACTTCCCGAGCAGCAAACAGTACATACGGCAATCCAAGATCCCAATCTCTTCCGTTATCAGCACAATAACACCTGAGCATGCTTTTAAGGGTGGCATGCCACCGCTCAAGCACCCCTTGGCTCTCAGGGTGATACGCTGACGATACCACCGCCCGTATTCCATGCTGTTGCATTGTTTGCTTAAAGAGATTGGAGGTGAAATTGGACCCCTGATCAGACTGAATCTCCTCCGGGTACCCGTACCTTGAAAAGTACCACAACAAGTTACTGACTACCGTCTTAGCCATGCCGTTTTTCATGGGGTATGCATCGGGGTATCTAGTGGCAACATCCATGATGGTTAACAAAAATTTATTACCAGCCTTTGTGGGAGGGAGGGGACCAACCATGTCAACAACAATCTTACTAAAAGGTGGCCCAATTACAGGAATAGGGTGCAACGGAGCTTTAGGAATAACTTGGTTTGGTTTCCCGACCCGTTGACAAATATCACATGAGTTTATCCAGGACTGCACATGAGACTTCATCCCCGGCCACCAAAACAACTTCCCCAAAGCCGCCACCGTTTTTCTTACCCCCAAATGTCCTGCCAGCGGTGTGTCATGCGCCAAACTCAGTAGGCTATCCCTGCACTCCCGCGGCACCATCAACTGGTCCACTACCCCGGACCCCATCTTCCAGCTACGGTTAGGGTCTTGAAAACGCCGATACAGGATGCCATCTAAATAAAAAAAATCTCCCGGCTGTGCATCACCGTCCTCGTCGAGCGCCACAGCTCCATTAGCACACGTTTGGAGCTCAGGGTCCTCCAGCTGCAACCGACGTATATCTGAGGGTGCCAAGCGATCTAACTGCTCCCGGAGCAATGCATGACCCTCCCCGATACTGAGCTGCTCCCTCTGTCTCTCTCGATGTTCATAACGTTGCTGTCGTGGAGACTCGTCATGCCCAGCCTCGTCACTCTCGATGACAGGCCCAGGGGCTACTCCAGAACTAAGTAATGGTGCTAATACTGAATCACCCAGGAGAGCCGCCGAGTCAAAACTCTTAAAACCAACTCCAGCTTTAGCCTCCTCCTGTTGATCGTTCCTCTGCTGGTCTGAAGACGGAGGACTAGGCTGTGACACTTTAGCTGCCCGAGCTCGGGTGACAGCACACGCCATGGGTTGTGCCTGGCACCGCTCGACCCACTCTCGCTCTTCCCTACTCACGTCGGCCGGCCTCTCGGCAACGACTAAGGGTAGAACCTCAGAAGCGGGCATTGCAAAGTCGTTGCCGAGAAGAAGGTCGACGCCCTCCACTGGCAGTTTCTCCACAATCCCAACATCCAATTCACGTGCCACACCATCCACCTCCAACTCCAACCGCACCAGCGGGTATGACCGAGTTGCATTAATACCCTGCACCACCACCACCCGAGCCGCATTTATAGGGTAGCCAGTCAAGTTTTTCATCAAAGTCTGGGAAGCACCTGTATCACGCAAGACCTCTACTCCATGCTTGCGCCCCGCCCACATCACGCAACCCCGTCCTCTATGGTCGCAAAAAACATCCTGAGCAGGGTTCGAGCCTCCCAGGTGCTTCTGCATTGGCTGTGCCTCAGCCTCTGACGAACTGCCCCGGGCAAACTCAGAAGGCTTCAGAGACACACCAATGTTGCAGGCCAAAGACACAGCTGCTGTAGGTGGTTTGCTAGGACAGACTCTTGCAAAGTGCCCCTTTTTATGACATTGATAACACTCTAACTCCCCTTTGGGCTTCCCTTGGTACTGGGAAGGGCCCGGCCCCTTCTTAAATGGGACGGTGCTAGTCTTGTGGTCAGTCTTGGTATCATAACTCTTGTACTTGTTTGCATAAGATATATTACTAACTCGGGGGGGTGGGGCGTCACGCCCCTTGTTACCTGCCTCACTACGCTGGGCAGACCCGCACCCACGAATTAATGATAGCCGGAGGTCAGCCATCTCAGCTGCCTCCTGTAGAGTTTTTGGATTCTTTTCTTTAATAGTTAAAGTCATTTCTGCACCTGTACACTTATAAAACTGCTCGAGCAGAAACAGCTCCGTCAACTGTTCGGCCGTCTCAGCTTTCTCAGAACGTGTCCAGTTAGCAAGTGTATCTTTTAAGTCCCGGGCATGTTCAAGAAAGGTCGCCTCCCTAGTCTTTGTAACACCCCGAAACTTCAATCGATATGTTTCTGGTTGCAACTCGTATGCCCGTAGGACAGCTCTCTTCAATTCTGGGTAGTCAATGCAAGACTCTAAAGGCAGTGCATCATAAGCCTTCAGACCCTTACCCGTAAGTCTTGAGGAGACCAGAGCTGCCCACTTCTCTTCAGGCCAATTATGCTCCCTACACTTCTTCTCAAAACGATTAAAAAATTCTGTGACTTCAGTTTCACTAAATGCCGGCACCAATTTGACTAAGTGGGACAAGGACTGTTCTCTTACTTGGCCCTCACGGCCCATCCGAATCCCTGTCGACTCTGCACGAGTCTTATCTAAATCTATTTGAGCACAATATTTCTCTGAGTCGTACCTAAGCTCAGCCTCATGCCTCCTGGTCTCATCCTCTTGCCTCCTAACCTCAATCTCATGCCTCCTAGTCTCATTCTCCTGCTTCCTAGCCTCAGTCTCATGCCTCCTAGTCTCAGCCTCAATCTCCTTCTCATGCCTCCTAGACTCATTCTCCATCTCCTGCTTCCTAGCCTCATTCTCCATTTTAGCAAGCTCGAGTTTAAATATCATCTCAGGAGACAGGCCGGAAGAGGGAGCTGCCACTACTGAAGGAGGGGGGGCAAGAACTGGGGAACCACCATACGCACCGCCCGAGGGCACTCCAATCTTCCAATGCTCATCCCTCTGTGGGAGAGTGCTAACCTCCGGCAACTGAGTGGACGGCACTGTGGGAGTCGAGTGAGAGGGGATCTGGGGAGGAACCCCCCCAAACGCCCTCTCCTCCGAAACCCCATGTCGCCCACGCAACACCCAGGAAATCAGCTCCCCCTTGGACATCCCTCCTACATTGGATAGACCCAAAACCTTGGCTATCAGGTGCAAGCCATAAACATTCACCCCAGTCAGCCTCTCCTCCGTCACGTGTTACTGCTTACTCACAAAAAGTCTAGCATCCTCCTCACTAGTTACTAACGGCACCTCCTCAAATAGCATCTCTCGCTCCTCGTCAGTACTAGGGCACGACATACTGAAGTTCACAAAAAATTCTCGAGACAAAAGTGTTAAACTCCCTTATGTAAGCACTAATTACTAAATTAACTGGAGTCTCTTAAATGCTCTCCTAATTGCCTTACAAAAAAAAATATTCTTCAATATGTACGCTAAAGTACGAACAAACAAATGTTGTACAACTCTGCAAAAAATTATACTGTTCACAAAATCCTAAGCAAGGTCGCCATTTGTTACGACCGGGCACTCGGGTACACTAGGGCTCTTACACAGGACTCGAGTATGGCTCGCTGCCACAACGGAAACACACGATCCCAACCCCAGAGTACTGCCAGCCGAACAAAAAACGCCACTACCCTCCAGAGTTCTATCTGCTATAACGGGGTATACAAGAACTCGGTACTAGCGTTTCACACAACAGACTAATAGCAAGACGGGAGTTATCTAGTCTGGTCAACAATCAAACAAAGAAGAAAGTACTACAACACTAAAGAATAGTGTTGGCCGAAGCCGAAGTAATCCACCCTTGAACTAAGAACTTAAGAAGTCCTCCACCCTCTACTTCGGATCGGCACTATTACGTTACGTTAAACAATAGTCCTCGAGCATCAAGCAAGGAATCTTCTGATAAGTTAGATGCTTCTCGAATACTCATAAGAAGTAAGTATCGGATTTTGAACAGCAATTTAATGAATAACTCACTGGTAATTAAAGGCTTTAAATTGACATAAGAAGAATTATAAGAATAAGCAATAGGATATGGCAAACATTAAGAAGAAGTACTCCGACAATGCACTGGCAATAGCCTACTAAGATTGTGCTCGTGGGCCACTAATCTCTGAAGTAGCTAAGCGTGCCACACATGAAATCAATAGTGCAGAAACAATAATATACATAAGGAGAAGCTTCAATACTATGCTGTATCTGCTGGTCGAGCAAAGTCTAGCTGGGATATCTAAGGTTAAGAGACAATGGCTGAGCAAGCGGCTCGTAGCCTAGCGAGGTCCTTAAGACTGTGCGGCCAAATTACGGTAATTGACGGGATGCTCTCTTGAGAGATCCAGATCACTAGTATCTGGTTCTCTCCTGGCGATCCTCTCAAAGTCAAGCAAATGAGATAACACAGTGTTGGGTGGCATAGGCAAAAGCCCTCACTCGCAACACAGTGCTAAACTCCCACGGTACACAGTCAGAAAGACCACCTAGGCGTTCCACGTCTCCGTTGCAATTGTACTGGTTCAACCGCAACCTAGTACTCATAGGAAATCACAACTCAGAAACCCTATCCCAGTCTAGCATTGCCTAAACCAGCAGAAAACAGGAACATGAATAATCGCACACAGGGAAATGCATATACGAGTGCAACAAACATCAATCAATCCTATTCTAGTTAACCCTTCCAAAAATAGGCTATCTAACAGGCACTTATCTCGTGAGAACTCAAGCGATAATACTTTGGCTGACTAAATCTGCACCAAAGGGGTCATGGAGGTTAAACAGGGACGAGAAGAGAAGAAGATAGGCTGTTCAGAGAGTAGAGAAAGTTCACATCAGTCGGAAGAATATGGATAGTTGCAAGGGATATGAGAAGTCGCTTTGCCTGATGAGTTCTAAAGAATTGTGGCGAGGACCTCTCCTTTTTATACTCGGCCCTCTAGCGGCATATCTCAAACTACTTAAGGACCGCCCACTGGCAATCATGACGTCATATTCTCTCTCAATCTGGGATCGACAAAGAACTTCCCACGCGCTGAAAGGGAGGAAGGGAGGAGGGAGGAGGGAATTAGGCCTATCTGCCCGCGTGGCGCACTCACTGGTCCCCGTTACGTAATATCTCTCTCTCTCTCCTCTCATCATTATATATAAGTCCCACACACAATACTTATATCTAATGATATAAAATAGAACTCGTTGACTTAGAAGAAAACAAAATACATATTTATAATACTTATAGTACAACGGCTCACATAAACTAAGTTAGGAAACTCTACACAGACTACAGCCAAAGTTCCTGCCCTGACGATCCTAGCGAGAGTGGGGCCTGACTGGGCGTTCTGTACAGCATGCTCATACTCGACATGCGTCACAGGTCGCACTCAACTGGATACATAGCAAGAAGTCTCTGCCAGTTTATGTGCGGAATAGGGTAGATGAGATTAGAGCCCTATTGCCAGACGTTGCTTATCATTATGTAAATACAAAAGAAAACCCTAGTGATCTCATAACTAGGGGTTAGCCAGTTAATGAAGTCCGAATTGTGGTGGCATGGTCCAAAGTGGCTGCTCCATGAAAGTGAATGGACGATATGGCATGCTGTTGGTGAGGGACTTCTGCCACTGGAAACAGTGGCAGTTACAGCCCAACCAAATGAGCCACCGGGTCCTATCATGAAGTGGGCAAGATTCGGTGACTATAATAAACTAGTCAGAGTTGTAGCTTGGGTGTTGCGATATGTATCCAATCTCAAGCTTAAAGTAACAGGCCAACTCTGCAACAGGGGTCACAACATTGATGCTCGTGAATTTAAAGCAGCTGAAGTAACTTTGATCAAATGGGTTCAAGTAGAAACCTTTTCCAATGAATTAGAATCCTTGAAAGGCTCGAATAAGACATTAATGCCTAATATAGTGCGTCAACTACGGTTGCACCTAGACAATGGCTTCATCAGGTGTGAGGATCGCCTGAAGTGGTTGGGTGTACCAAACGGCACAAACCGACCTATACTTATGCCAACAAGACATCACGTTACTGATCTATTGATCGTACGTGCATATAGGGAAGTAAAACACTACGGGGTATGTCATATTATATCAAATTTACGTCTCACATGGTGGATACCCAGAGTTCGACAAGTAGCTCGACGCGTAGTAAGAAAGTGTGTAATTTGCCAGAGACTAAAGGGTAAACCTTATGCAACTGGACCAGCTCCACCTCTACCTGAATGCCGTGTCAAGCACGTAGAACCTTTCCAAGCGGTAGGATTAGATTACACAGGGGCATTAAATACGAGGGAGCATGAGAAAGATTATATATTATTAGTTTACCTGTGCGACATCTCGAGCGGTACACCTAGAACTATGTGATAATATGTCTAGCGAAGAATTTATGCTGGCGTTCAGACGGTTTTGTGCCGGTCGTTCATTCCCTCAACTCATTCTTAGCGACAATGCTCCCACTTATGTCCAAGCATCAAAATATCTAAAGGATATGAGTAGTGATCCTACTATCATCACTTTTTTGGGAGAGAAGAAGTGCGAATGGAGGTTCATTCCAGTTAAGGCACCTTGGTTTGGTGGAATGTGGGAACGGTGTGTCGGCATAGTAAAGTCAGGACTCAGAACGGTTGTAGGACGTGCTCTATTAAAGAAGAGGGAGTTGACGACAGTCCTCACAGAGATAGAGGCAGTCGTGAATGATCGCCCGCTTACATATGTGTATACCGACCTGCAAGAACCACTACCATTAACGCCAGCTCACTTGCTATATGGGAAACCATTGACTGCGTTTCCATCTGATTTCCAATCCATAGTAGAGTTAGAGGATCCCTCGTTGTACTCTGAGGTAGCGGTGTCTAAGAGATACCAGTAAATATCCAGGATAATAGAGGATTTTAGGAAACGGTGGATTAGTGAATATCTGCTAGCACTGAGGGAAATGAGTATTACTCCCTCTGGTAGACCAACGGCACCTACAGTTGGTGAAGTTGTTTTAATTAAAGAAGATAGTCCTCGTTTATACTGGAAATTAGGCCACGTGTTGGAGGTATACAAGGGGGCAGACTCTGTAGAGCGGGTGGCACTATTGAAACACAGCCACTGGAACTACTGTTCGTCCTATCGCACGTTTGTACGCTTTGGAGCTCGATTCCGCATTGCAATCTGATGCTCCACCTGTTATTGCTGGGTCCGAGGATTCTCAAAGGAACGACTCAACTCTTACTGATGGTGATCATTCTCGGACCGGGACGCGTCCCAGACGCGCTGCTGCTGGCGCCGTCGACTTGTGGCGTCAGAAGATAGCCTCTGGGCAACTTTAGGTTGAAGGTGGGGTTCAGGTCTTTTTTTGTGGAGGGAGTGTATCGTATAAATACGATAGAATATGACTCTTTTGTGATCTCGTATGTCTCTGTGATGTCACGATCTCTCCTACAGCACGACGTAGGACGAGTAGATCGTATATTATAAGATTGTAAAGAAGTTAAGTTATAAAAGGCCTAATATGCTATTAAGCAATATTGCCATGGTCTTATGTAGTATATATGAATTTATCTTATATATTAATATAATTTATCGTATAGAGCAACCTAAATGCGGTACGATAATTTGGGCTCCTGGCGGTTTGCCAAGGCAGCAAGGTGTGCTTTTGAGGTACGCCAGAGCCTTCACGAACACCAACCAGTTAACATCTAAATTTTCCGCCCTCAGTTGATCGAGCTTTTGTGCCTCTAATCACAATACACATACAGCAATACACTCAGCTACACCATCACGACGCTCTCATCGACATCATGACTGACTGATAGATAAGCATAAATTATAATAATCATGTCCATTCCCATGTAATCATTTATTCTTTCTTTAACTTGACTCGAGTCTTGGGACCGAAGTCTCGTTCCCCATTGTCCACCGCCATATTGGGTAAAACGTTCTCCCTTGCCTCATTGCCACGTGGAACTATTGGTGAGTTAATTCCTGGCTAATATTAACCCTTATAACCTTACCCTATATATACATTTATTATGCGAGACCTTTGGATATAAATTAGCTTGTTTCAGATTTAATTAATTTAGATATAGAGTAGTTTTCATTTAGATTGATTTTATTTGATTCATTATAGCTTAGTAATATTTAACTTCCATTGATAGTTTACCATAATAATGGTAAACATTTATAACCCACCAGAACACACACACACACACACACACAGACACAGACACACACACACACACACACACTAATTAGCACACTATATGGTAAACATTTATAACCCACCAGAACACACACACACACACACACACACATACACACACACACACACTAATTAGCACACTATATGGTAAACATTTATAACCCACCAGAACACACACACACACACACACAGACACACACACACACACACATATACACCCCATTCCACTGGAAGTACGTGGACAACTCGACAGTCGGCATTACTGTCGATAACACCTCCCCTAACTATGACCCCCTCCAAGACATCCTCGACCGTCTTCAAGCCTGGACCACAGACAATCATGTGACTATCAATCATGACAAGACAGTGGTCATGCACATCAACACTTCCGTTACCGACCTTCCTCCACCCACTGTCACAATTGGTCCTCATCCCCTTCAGCTTGTTGAGTCCACCAAACTCCTCGGAATCACTGTGGACAACAAACTGAACTGGAAGAAACATGTAACTACCACAGTCAGGACCGCCACTTACAAGTTGTTTATGCTAAGGCGGTTGAGATCCCTGGGGGCGCCGGAGAATGAGCTGAAGAGTATATATAACACCTTCATACTCCCTAAGCTCACCTACGCCTCTCCCGCCTGGTCCTCCTCTCTAACCCTAACACAACAACGTCAACTGGAGAGAGTTCAGAGGAGGGCATGCAGGATCATCCTGGGTGGCACATATCCAGGGTACGAGGAAGCTCTCACCACCCTTAGCATACCTGCACTCTCAACCCACCACTACAACACACTCAAACAGTTTGCATCTAAGCTGCTTGTTCACCCACGACACAGAAACTTACTTCCACCAGACGCCCCTAGACCTACACGTGCAGCTCGTCATTTCAACACACTCCAACCAATAAGAGCAAGAACTGACAGATATAAAAATAGCCCTATCCCAACCATTGTTAATATTATTAATAATGTGTAATAACGGCCTGTCACACCTATATACGCGCCCACCTTTAATAACATATGCATAAGTGTGTGTGTGTGTGTGTGTATTAGAATATAATTATGTATGTATTTGCTTGAGTTTGTTTATGTATATGTGTATATATGTATCTATGTATGTGCAGTATATGTATATGTATGTGTGCGTATATGTGTATGTATGTATGCGTTATTTATGTATATATATATGTGTCTATAGTGTATACTGTTTGTGGTTCGAGCCCGGCTGAGAGTATCAGGTAGGATAAGAGAAGAGCATATATGCATGTAATGTGCATATATTTATGTATATGTATGTCTGTGTGTATGTGCTGTCAATGGTTCGAGCCCGGTTGAGAATATAAGGTATATAATATATATATGTACTGTAAGTGTATTTATATGGTCATATGCACATATGTATTGTGACGCATGTCGAGTATGAGCATGCTGTACAGAACGCCCAGTCAGGCCCCACTCTCGCTAGGATCGTCAGGGCAGGAACTTTGGCTGTAGTCTGTGTAGAGTTTCCTAACTTAGTTTATGTGAGCCGTTGTACTATAAGTATTATAAATATGTATTTTGTTTTCATCTGAGTCAACGAGTTCTATTTTATATCATTAGTTATAAGTATTGTGTGTGGGACTTATATGTAATGATGAGAGGAGAGAGAGAGAGATATTACGTAACGGGGACCAGTGAGTGCGCCACGCGGGCAGATAGGCCTAATTCCCTCCTCCCTCCTCCCTTCCTCCCTCTCAGCGCGTGGGAAGTTCTTTGTCGATCCCAGATTGAGAGAGAATATGACGTCATGATTGCCAGTGGGCGGTCCTTAAGTAGTTTGAGATATGCCGCTAGAGGGCCGAGTATAAAAAGAGAGGTTCTTGCCACCATTCTTCAGAACTCATCAGGCAAAGCGACTTCTCATATCCCTTGCAACTATCCATATTCTTCCGACTGATGTGAACTTTCTCTACTCTCTGAACAGCCTATCTTCTTCTCTTCTCGTCCCTGTTTAACCTCCATGACCCCTTTGGTGCAGATTTAGTCAGCCAAAGTATTATCGCTTGAGTTCTCACGAGATAAGTGCCTGTTAGATAGCCTATTTTTGGAAGGGTTAACTAGAATAGGATTGATTGATGTTTGTTGCACTCGTATATGCATTTCCCTGTGTGCGATTATTCATGTTCCTGTTTTCTGCTGGTTTAGGCAATGCTAGACTGGGATAGGGTTTCTGAGTTGTGATTTCCTATGAGTACTAGGTTGCGGTTGAACCAGTACAATTGCAACGGAGACGTGGAACGCCTAGGTGGTCTTTCTGACTGTGTACCGTGGGAGTTTAGCACTGTGTTGCGAGTGAGGGCTTTTGCCTATGCCACCCAACACTGTGTTATCTCATTTGCTTGACTTTGAGAGGATCGCCAGGAGAGAACCAGATACTAGTGATCTGGATCTCTCAAGAGAGCATCCCGTCAATTACCGTAATTTGGCCGCACAGTCTTAAGGACCTCGCTAGGCTACGAGCCGCTTGCTCAGCCATTGTCTCTTAACCTTAGATATCCCAGCTAGACTTTGCTCGACCAGCAGATACAGTATAGTATTGAAGCTTCTCCTTATGTATATTATTGTTTAAGCACTATTGATTTCATGTGTGGCACGCTTAGTTACTTCAGAGATTAGTGGCCCACGAGCACAATCTTAGTAGGCTATTGCCAGTGCATTGTCGGAGTACTTCTTCTTAATGTTTGCCATATCCTATTGCTTATTCTTATAATTCTTCTTATGTCAATTTAAAGCCTTTAATTACCAGTGAGTTATTCATTAAATTGCTGTTCAAAATCCGATACTTACTTCTTACGAGTATTCGAGAAGCATCTAACTTATCAGAAGATTCCTTGCTTGATGCTCGAGGACTATTGTTTAACGTAACGTAATAGTGCCGATCCGAAGTAGAGGGTGGAGGACTTCTTAAGTTCTTAGTTCAAGGGTGGATTACTTCGGCTTCGGCCAACACTATTCTTTAGTGTTGTAGTACTTTCTTCTTTGTTTGATTGTTGACCAGACTAGATAACTCCCGTCTTGTTATTAGTCTGTTGTGTGAAACGCTAGTACCGAGTTCTTGTATACCCCGTTATAGCAGATAGAACTCTGGAGGGTAGTGGCGTTTTTTGTTCGGCTGGCAGTACTCTGGGGTTGGGATCGTGTGTTTCCGTTGTGGCAGCGAGCCATACTCGAGTCCTGTGTAAGAGCCCTAGTGTACCCGAGTGCCCGGTCGTAACAAATGGCGACCTTGCTTAGGATTTTGTGAACAGTATATTTTTTTTTGCAGAATTGTACAACATTTGTTTGTTCGTACTTTAGCGTACATATTGAAGAATATTTTTTTTTGTAAGGCAATTAGGAGAGCATTTAAGAGACTCCAGTTAATTTAGTAATTAGTGCTTACATAAGGGAGTTTAACACTTTTGTCTCAAGAATTTTTTGTGAACTTCAGTATGTCGTGCCCTAGTATTGACGAGGAGCGAGAGATGCCATTTGAGGAGGTGCCGTTAGTAACTAGTGAGGAGGATGCTAGACTTTTTGTGAGTAAGCAGTACCATGTGACGGAGGAGAGGCTGACAGGGGTGAATGTTTATGGCTTGCACCTGATAGCCAAGGTTTTGGGTCTATCCAGTGTAGGAGGGATGTCCAAGGGGGAGCTGATTTCCTGGGTGTTGCGTGGGCGACATGGGGTTTCGGAGGAGAGGGCGTTTGGGGGGGTTCCTCCCCAGATCCCCTCTCACTCGACTCCCACAGTGCCGTCCACTCAGTTGCCGGAGGTTAGCACTCTCCCACAGAGGGATGAGCATTGGAAGATTGGAGTGCCCTCGGGCGGTGCGTATGGTGGTTCCCCAGTTCTTGCCCCCCCTCCTTCAGTAGTGGCAGCTCCCTCTTCCGGCCTGTCTCCTGAGATGATATTTAAACTCGAGCTTGCTAAAATGGAGAATGAGGCTAGGAAGCAGGAGATGGAGAATGAGTCTAGGAGGCATGAGAAGGAGATGGAGGCTGAGTCTAGGAGGTATGCAATCGAGGCTGAGTCTAGGAAGTATGCGATTGAGGCTGAGTCTAGGAAGCAGGAGAATGAGACTAGGAGGCACGAGGCTGAGCTTAGATACGACTCCGAGAAATATTGTGCTCAGATAGACTTAGATAAGACTCGTGCAGAGTCGACAGGGATTCGGATGGGCCGTGAGGGCCAAGTAAGAGAACAGTCCTTGTCCCACTTAGTCAAGTTGGTGCCGGCATTTAGTGAAACTGAAGTCACAGAATTTTTTAATCGTTTTGAGAAGAAGTGTAGGGAGCATAATTGGCCTGAAGAGAAGTGGGCAGCTCTGGTCTCCTCAAGACTTACGGGTAAGGGTCTGAAGGCTTATGATGCACTGCCTTTAGAGTCTTGCATTGACTACCCAGAATTGAAGAGAGCTGTCCTACGGGCATACGAGTTGCAACCAGAAACATATCGATTGAAGTTTCGGGGTGTTACAAAGACTAGGGAGGCGACCTTTCTTGAACATGCCCGGGACTTAAAAGATGCACTTACAAACTGGACACGTTCTGAGAAAGCTGAGACGGCCGAACAGTTGACGGAGCTGTTTCTGCTCGAGCAGTTTTATAAGTGTACAGGTGCAGAAATGACTTTAACTATTAAAGAAAAGAATCCAAAAACTCTACAGGAGGCAGCTGAGATGGCTGACCTCCGGCTATCATTAATTCGTGGGTGCGGGTCTGCCCAGCGTAGTGAGGCAGGTAACAAGGGGCGTGACGCCCCACCCCCCCGAGTTAGTAATATATCTTATGCAAACAAGTACAAGAGTTATGATACCAAGACTGACCACAAGACTAGCACCGTCCCATTTAAGAAGGGGCCGGGCCCTTCCCAGTACCAAGGGAAGCCCAAAGGGGAGTTAGAGTGTTATCAATGTCATAAAAAGGGGCACTTTGCAAGAGTCTGTCCTAGCAAACCACCTACAGCAGCTGTGTCTTTGGCCTGCAACATTGGTGTGTCTCTGAAGCCTTCTGAGTTTGCCCGGGGCAGTTCGTCAGAGGCTGAGGCACAGCCAATGCAGAAGCACCTGGGAGGCTCGAACCCTGCTCAGGATGTTTTTTGCGACCATAGAGGACGGGGTTGCGTGATGTGGGCGGGGCGCAAGCATGGAGTAGAGGTCTTGCGTGATACAGGTGCTTCCCAGACTTTGATGAAAAACTTGACTGGCTACCCTATAAATGCGGCTCGGGTGGTGGTGGTGCAGGGTATTAATGCAACTCGGTCATACCCGCTGGTGCGGTTGGAGTTGGAGGTGGATGGTGTGGCACGTGAATTGGATGTTGGGATTGTGGAGAAACTGCCAGTGGAGGGCGTCGACCTTCTTCTCGGCAACGACTTTGCAATGCCCGCTTCTGAGGTTCTACCCTTAGTCGTTGCCGAGAGGCCGGCCGACGTGAGTAGGGAAGAGCGAGAGTGGGTCGAGCGGTGCCAGGCACAACCCATGGCGTGTGCTGTCACCCGAGCTCGGGCAGCTAAAGTGTCACCGCCTAGTCCTCCGTCTTCAGACCAGCAGAGGAACGATCAACAGGAGGAGGCTAAAGCTGGAGTTGGTTTTAAGAGTTTTGACTCGGCGGCTCTCCTGGGTGATTCAGTATTAGCACCATTACTTAGTTCTGGAGTAGCCCCTGGGCCTGTCATCGAGAGTGACGAGGCTGGGCATGACGAGTCTCCACGACAGCAACGTTATGAACATCGAGAGAGACAGAGGGAGCAGCTCAGTATCGGGGAGGGTCATGCATTGCTCCGGGAGCAGTTAGATCGCTTGGCACCCTCAGATATACGTCGGTTGCAGCTGGAGGACCCTGAGCTCCAAACGTGTGCTAATGGAGCTGTGGAGCTCGACGAGGACGGTGATGCACAGCCGGGAGATTTTTTTTATTTAGATGGCATCCTGTATCGGCGTTTTCAAGACCCTAACCGTAGCTGGAAGATGGGGTCCGGGGTAGTGGACCAGTTGATGGTGCCGCGGGAGTGCAGGGATAGCCTACTGAGTTTGGCGCATGACACACCGCTGGCAGGACATTTGGGGGTAAGAAAAACGGTGGCGGCTTTGGGGAAGTTGTTTTGGTGGCCGGGGATGAAGTCTCATGTGCAGTCCTGGATAAACTCATGTGATATTTGTCAACGGGTCGGGAAACCAAACCAAGTTATTCCTAAAGCTCCGTTGCACCCTATTCCTGTAATTGGGCCACCTTTTAGTAAGATTGTTGTTGACATGGTTGGTCCCCTCCCTCCCACAAAGGCTGGTAATAAATTTTTGTTAACCATCATGGATGTTGCCACTAGATACCCCGATGCATACCCCATGAAAAACGGCATGGCTAAGACGGTAGTCAGTAACTTGTTGTGGTACTTTTCAAGGTACGGGTACCCGGAGGAGATTCAGTCTGATCAGGGGTCCAATTTCACCTCCAATCTCTTTAAGCAAACAATGCAACAGCATGGAATACGGGCGGTGGTATCGTCAGCGTATCACCCTGAGAGCCAAGGGGTGCTTGAGCGGTGGCATGCCACCCTTAAAAGCATGCTCAGGTGTTATTGTGCTGATAACGGAAGAGATTGGGATCTTGGATTGCCGTATGTACTGTTTGCTGCTCGGGAAGTGCCTGGTGAGAGCCTGGGATTTAGTCCAAACGAGCTGATTTTTGGACACCGAGTCAGGGGCCCCCTTAATATGCTGCGGGAAATTTGGGAAGGAACTGTGCCGCCTTGTTCCTTGTTGAAGTATGTGTTTGAAAGCCGTGAGCGCATGCTTAAGAGTCTGGAGATGGCAGGTCGGAATTTAACAGGGTCACAAGCTTTAATGAAGGACAGGTATGATCGCAAAGTGAAGCTCCGGGAGTTCATTGTGGGACAGGAGGTGTTGATTTTGTTGCCTTTGGTGGGTAACCCCTTGTCGGCGAAGTATACTGGACCCTATAAAATTGTGGAGAAAATTTCGGACCTAGATTACCTTGTTGCCACTCCAGACAGGAGGAAGAAGAATCAGTTATGTCACGTGAACCTGATAAAAGAGTATGTGAGGCGCCCCTCTGAGCCTCTCACTGTCCCTGTGTTGGCTTGTTGCGGCCGTGGTGGAGAAGGAGAGGGGGACAGTCAAGCTTCAGAGGAGGATAGCTGGGATCACCATGTTTCAGCGGATCAGTGGGCGGGGAACTCGAGCCTAAGGGCTGACGAGGCTATAGCCCATTTGCCTGAGCCGCAATTTGAAGCTATCCGTCAGTTGCTCGGTTTATACCCCACTGTATTCGCTGAACATCCAGGCCTCACTACTCAGGCTATGCATGATGTTGACGTGGGGCACCATCTACCCTTTAAGTCAATCCCATACCGTGTGCCCCCCATAAAACTACCCGCTCTGAGGGATGAGTTGGAGTATATGCTCGGTAGAGGGTTGATAGAGAAAGGTACCGTTAAATGGACTTCCCCCGTAACACTGCAGCCTAAACCAGATGGCAAGGTACGCTTCTGTATTGATTTCCGTAGGCTAAACGGTTTGACTCCAACTAACCCATATCCTCTTCCTCGGGTTGATGATAGTGTTGATAAAATTGGTAATGCTCGGTTTTTGTCTAAAGTTGATTTAGTAAAAGGTTACTGGCAAGTACCTTTGTCCGAGCGCGCTAAAGAGGTATGTGGTTTTGTGGTGGACGGGAGTACTTACCGGTGTAATGTTATGCCCTACGGACTTAAGAATGCACCAGCAACGTTTCAGAACCTGATGAATGAAATTGTCAAGGACATTCCAAATTGCACCGTATACTTGGACGATGTAATCATTTATGATGACGACTTTGAGAGCCATTGTGAGCACCTGGAGACCTTGTTCCGGAAACTTAGTGAAGCAAGTCTGGTAGTAAATTTGGCAAAGTGTGACTTCGTAAAAGCCACTGTGCAGTACCTTGGGTTTGTAGTGGGAAGGGGACAGGTGTGCCCTCCTCAGAACAAGGTACAGGCTATCAATAAATTTCCGCACCCAACCACCAAGAAGCAGATCATGAGATTCTTGGGTATGATAGGCTACTACAGACGCTTTATAAAAGGTTACTCCACGGTGTTGGCACCTCTCACAGATTTGTTATCTAAAGACAAAAAGTTTTTGTGGGCGCCTGAGTGTGAAAAGGCTTTTAATTTAGTGAAGCATTTGCTGTGTACTCACCCGATACTCAGGGCCCCAGACTTTAACAGGCCTTTTCAGCTGGCAACAGATGCTAGTGGTGTAGGGGCTGGTGCCGTCTTGCTACAGACAGACAATGAAGGTGTGGAACACCCAGTAAGTTTCTTTTCTAAGAAGTTCAATGCTGCACAAAAGAACTATTCTACAATAGAAAAGGAATTACTGGCGATTGTGCTGTCACTCAGGCACTTCGAGGTGTATGTTCCAGCCTATGGCCCAGTCGTGGTTATCTACACTGATCATCACCCTTTGAGATTCCTAAATCAATTTCACAATCGCAATATGAGACTGACCCGGTGGTCATTGATGTTGCAGGAGTATAACCTGGACATCCGGCATATTGCGGGATGTGACAATGTGATTGCGGATTGTTTATCGAGGGTAGATGATCAGTCGTAGGCTATCACAGGTGTATGATCCCGAAGAGATTGACACACGGGTAGCCTCCTGCTTTGGTTTGAGTAGTATTTTGCGCTTGGTGCTTGTTGGCTCGCGGTTGTAGCCCAGCGTATTGGGTCGTAAAGCAGGATTGTTGAGCGTTTGGTATAGAAGAAAATAGGCTGCCCTTATAGTGCAGCCGGAAAAAAAACATATTAAAATATAAAAATCATATAAAAACTCTTTCTTTTTGATATAGATAATTGTATAAGTTTGTCATAGCCTATAGTGTTTGAGTAGTCCACGAACTATCAAACGGCTGAGCTGCTGTAAGCTCGCTCTGGGAGCATGATATTATGTCTTTTACTATTGTTGGGAGGAGTTATGAAATGTGAATTTTTTTTTTTAAGATGTGTTTTAGTGATAAACTCAGCGTTGTTTTAGTGCCATGCGGTCGCTGGGTGTGAGGGGTTTGATGGGGTTCTGTATATCAGATTTTAGCTCAGGGTTGAGCAAGTAAAATCTTGGGGGAGGTGTGACGCATGTCGAGTATGAGCATGCTGTACAGAACGCCCAGTCAGGCCCCACTCTCGCTAGGATCGTCAGGGCAGGAACTTTGGCTGTAGTCTGTGTAGAGTTTCCTAACTTAGTTTATGTGAGCCGTTGTACTATAAGTATTATAAATATGTATTTTGTTTTCATCTGAGTCAACGAGTTCTATTTTATATCATTAGTTATAAGTATTGTGTGTGGGACTTATATGTAATGATGAGAGGAGAGAGAGAGAGATATTACGTAACGGGGACCAGTGAGTGCGCCACGCGGGCAGATAGGCCTAATTCCCTCCTCCCTCCTCCCTTCCTCCCTCTCAGCGCGTGGGAAGTTCTTTGTCGATCCCAGATTGAGAGAGAATATGACGTCATGATTGCCAGTGGGCGGTCCTTAAGTAGTTTGAGATATGCCGCTAGAGGGCCGAGTATAAAAAGAGAGGTTCTTGCCACCATTCTTCAGAACTCATCAGGCAAAGCGACTTCTCATATCCCTTGCAACTATCCATATTCTTCCGACTGATGTGAACTTTCTCTACTCTCTGAACAGCCTATCTTCTTCTCTTCTCGTCCCTGTTTAACCTCCATGACCCCTTTGGTGCAGATTTAGTCAGCCAAAGTATTATCGCTTGAGTTCTCACGAGATAAGTGCCTGTTAGATAGCCTATTTTTGGAAGGGTTAACTAGAATAGGATTGATTGATGTTTGTTGCACTCGTATATGCATTTCCCTGTGTGCGATTATTCATGTTCCTGTTTTCTGCTGGTTTAGGCAATGCTAGACTGGGATAGGGTTTCTGAGTTGTGATTTCCTATGAGTACTAGGTTGCGGTTGAACCAGTACAATTGCAACGGAGACGTGGAACGCCTAGGTGGTCTTTCTGACTGTGTACCGTGGGAGTTTAGCACTGTGTTGCGAGTGAGGGCTTTTGCCTATGCCACCCAACACTGTGTTATCTCATTTGCTTGACTTTGAGAGGATCGCCAGGAGAGAACCAGATACTAGTGATCTGGATCTCTCAAGAGAGCATCCCGTCAATTACCGTAATTTGGCCGCACAGTCTTAAGGACCTCGCTAGGCTACGAGCCGCTTGCTCAGCCATTGTCTCTTAACCTTAGATATCCCAGCTAGACTTTGCTCGACCAGCAGATACAGTATAGTATTGAAGCTTCTCCTTATGTATATTATTGTTTAAGCACTATTGATTTCATGTGTGGCACGCTTAGTTACTTCAGAGATTAGTGGCCCACGAGCACAATCTTAGTAGGCTATTGCCAGTGCATTGTCGGAGTACTTCTTCTTAATGTTTGCCATATCCTATTGCTTATTCTTATAATTCTTCTTATGTCAATTTAAAGCCTTTAATTACCAGTGAGTTATTCATTAAATTGCTGTTCAAAATCCGATACTTACTTCTTACGAGTATTCGAGAAGCATCTAACTTATCAGAAGATTCCTTGCTTGATGCTCGAGGACTATTGTTTAACGTAACGTAATAGTGCCGATCCGAAGTAGAGGGTGGAGGACTTCTTAAGTTCTTAGTTCAAGGGTGGATTACTTCGGCTTCGGCCAACACTATTCTTTAGTGTTGTAGTACTTTCTTCTTTGTTTAATTGTTGACCAGACTAGATAACTCCCGTCTTGTTATTAGTCTGTTGTGTGAAACGCTAGTACCGAGTTCTTGTATACCCCGTTATAGCAGATAGAACTCTGGAGGGTAGTGGCGTTTTTTGTTTGGCTGGCAGTACTCTGGGGTTGGGATCGTGTGTTTCCGTTGTGGCAGCGAGCCATACTCGAGTCCTGTGTAAGAGCCCTAGTGTACCCGAGTGCCCGGTCGTAACAGTATGTAAATATACGTACATATGAGCGAGAACATATTGCTCACTAGCGCAACTTCTGATTATAAATCTATGCATAAGCATTATCTATTATTAAGTGTTCGCGTATCTTCATCCATGTATTTCCACCCTTAACAATAGAACGCCCAGCTCTTCCATATTTCGCCTTCTGTCACACACACACACACACACACACACACACACACACACTACCGAGGATTAACCTCCCATTGTAGTACCCGCACCCTCTTTACCCTGACCATACCAAAACACTTTCTGTATGTATGTATGTTTGTGTGCATACGTGAGCGTTTGTGTATACGGACATGTGCACACTTACTGCATGTTCTTATGTTCCTATATATGTATGTATATGTATGTGCGCACGTACGTGTATATACGTATGTTCTGTATATGAGTAAGTAAATAAATGTGTATATGTACTGTATATCACTTACTCTCATGGTTATTTTATGATAATTTGTATTCTGCACATGCATCATTATTGTATTTATTTATTTTGTTTGTAAACTAAGCTTACCATCCTCATATCTGTACATCTCATGTTCATCCACTAAATTGTAAAATGTGTATTTTCAGCTCATGAGGCTGCCATTCTTTAATAAACCGTTTATTATTATTATTATTATTATTATTATTACACACACACACACTAATTAGCACACTATATGGTAAACATTTATAACCCACCAGAACACAGACAGACAGACAGACAGACAGACAGACAGACAGACAGACAGACAGACAGACAGACAGACAGACAGACAGACAGACAGACAGACAGACAGACAGACAGACACACACACACACACACACACACACACACACACACACAGCCCGTAGCCTAGTAGGTAGAGCTCTCGTCTCACACACGAGGGGTCGGGGGTTCAATCCCAGACCGGGCGGAGACAAATTGGGCTTGTCTCCTTTCATGTGTTAGCCTCAGTTCACCTAGCTGTAAATAGGTACCTGGAATAAGTGGACGACGTTGTGACGTCCCATCTGGGGTTGGCAAAAATGGTACAAGGCGAGATGGGTATCATATGGTTCACCTAAGCTACTGGTCAACCTAAGCCTTCGGGTGAGACTGGTACCGTAGTGAGAATGGTACCATACAGATTAACCCTAAGCCTTCGTTTTCAGATGTCGCCAATTGGCTAAAATACAGACTACACACACATCCACAGCCATTCCAACGATACATAAACACTTAACATGCATTTCACGCAATACATTCCCAGTTAAGGAGGCGCGATAATAATGAGCTTTGCTCGCATTGCGTGGATTCCCCTTGACGAAACAAAGCAAAGTGAATAACACACACACACACACACACACACACACACACACACACACACACGCACACACACTAATTAGCACACTACATGGTAAACATTTATAACCCACCAAAACACACACACACACACACACAGACAGAACACACACACACACACACAAGTGCACACACACACACACACACACACACACACTAATTAGCACACTATATGGTAAATATTTATAACCCACCAGAACACACACACACACACACACATAACAATTAACACACTATATGGTAAACATTTATAACCCACCAGAACACACACACACACACAGACAGACACACATAACAATTAACACACTATATGGTAAACATTTATAACCCACCAGACACACACACACACACACACAGACAGACAGACAGACCCCCACACACACACACACACAGACAGACAGACAGACAAACAGACAGACACACACACACACACACAACAATTAACACATTATATGGTAAACATTTATAACCCACCAGAACACACACACACAGACAGCCACACACACACACACACACATACACACACACACACACCCACACACAACAATTAACACACTATATGGTAAACAATTATAACCCAACAGGTACAATTAATCTGGGGTTGTGTTAGTGCCAATTACCGTCGAGCCAGTTGCAGGCCTCATTCAACAACAATAACAATACTACCGTTATATTGATAGGGCGATATATTTCCGTGTGTGTGTGAGAGTTAATGTATGTATTTATATCTATGTACATGCGTGTGTGTGTTTTTTGTTCTTCTTTTCTGGTGTGTTATAAAGGCTTCCCATACAGTGTGATAAATGCTGTGTGTGTTTGTGTGTGTGTGTTCTGGTGGGTTATAAATGTTTACCATACAGTGTGTTAAATTGTGTGTGTGTGTGTGTGTGTGTGTCTTGTATATATATATATATATATATATATATATATATATATATATATGTGTGTGTGTGTGTGTGTGTGTGTGCCTTGTATATATGTGTACTTACTCTAGTTGTACTTACTCTAGTTGTATTGCGGGAGTGAGCATGCTCGTTATTTCCCGCCTCCTATATGTGTAGGTGTTGTTGTTGTTGTTGTTCCCTAAGCTGCCTGGCCGAACAGCCCCGAGTCCCTGAGGAAGGCCACGGCCACGATCGGGCTTTCCCACAGAGCTCTCATTGAGTGAAGGTTGTGTTGTTGGCGTAAGTGGTTGTGTGAAATGCAGTCTTCTATGATGTGTTTAATGGTATGGGGTGCTGTGTTACATCCCGGGCAGGCGTCGACAACGGAGTCATCCAGTCTCTTCTGATAGCTCAGGAGAGCTGGATGGTGTCCGCATCTCAGCCTGGCCAGGTGGACTCTGTCCTCGCGAGGGAGGGAGGATTCGGAAGGATGGATTTCGGGAGGTCGTGCATGCAGCTGCGTGTTGTCTGTGAGTGAGTGGATGGATTGGCGAGAGATATGAGTATGGATGTGCTTCTGGAAGTTGGTTCGGGGTGGGCAGGGAGGGAGAGAGGACAATAATTGTGTGTGATACCGTGTGCTGGGTGTTGTTTTGATATTTCTTGGTGTCTGTGGGTGTGTTGCCATGTAGTTTAGTGGGTGGTCTTGGTTCGTGGAGGCTGCTGCCAGGAATTGAGTGCCTCTCATGTCCAGATGGTCTTTGACTTTGAGGATTTTGGTTTCTTGATGTAGATGATCTGTGGGTGCAGTAGCTGTGCAGCATGTAATGATCTTCAGGGCTTTGTTTTGAATCGTCTGTAAGGTCTTATGATGTGTTTCAGCTAGGTTAGAAGCCCAGGCTGGGCTTGCGTATTCCATTACTGATCTTATGTATTGTTTATATACTGTGGTGGTAGTTTCTTTGTTGTGTCCAAATTTTGTGTGAGCAAGTGACCTGAGGGCGTTAAGTCTGGGTGTCAGTTTCTTTTTAATGTTTGTGGTGTGCTGTTTGAATGTCATATGAGTATCATATGTTACTCCTAGGATTTTGGGTGTGTGTGTATGTGTTAGGGGTGTGTTGTTTATGGTGAGTTGAGGGATGTATTCGTGTTCACCTGTCCAGCTTGTGAGCAGGGTTGCGGTGAATTTGGCTGGGGCTAGATTAAGTCTGTTTGTAGTGCACCAGCCATGTAGTGTGTTGAGATAGGGTTGAAGGAGATCTGTTGCTCTTCTTGGGTCATGGTGTGTGCATGTGAGTGTTATGTCATCTGCATAGGAGGCTAAGTTTATTTGGGGAGTATTGGGTGTAGTTATATCGTGCATGTACAGATTGAAGAGTGCGGGCGATAGGACGGATCCTTGTGGGACTCCGTTTGGAAAGTTTCTGATTTTTGATGACTGACCGGCAAAAGATACGTGTGCACATCTGCCTGCTAGGAAGTTGGCCAGCCACCTTTTTGTGTTGTTGTGCATGTTTGTGTTGTAGATTTTGTTTGTTAGGTTGTGGCGGGGGATGGCATCGAAGGCTTTACTAATGTCGAGTGTGGCTAATAGTGATCTGTGTGGTGGTCTAGCTGAGTTGATGCCGTCAAAAGCTCTTTGTGTAAGGTCTGTGAGAAGAGTGTTTGTGGAGTGCAGTGGTCTAAAGCCATGTTGTGTTGGAGCTAGGGGTAGGTCGGGTGTAATTAGTTGTAATACTAGGCGTTCCGTGACTTTGGAGGGGGAGCAAAGGAGTGTGATGGGGCGGTGCGAGGAGGGTAGCGTGGGGTCTTTGTTGGGTTTGGGGAATGTGATGATGATACCATGCTTCCAAATGTCTGGTATTGTGTTGTGTGAATAGCTGTAGTTTGATATGTTAGTGAGTGTTTGTATGCCTTGTGGTCCCAGGTGTCTGAGGTGTATGTTGCTTATGTTGTCTAGGCCACAGGCGGGTGAGTGCTTGAGATTGTTGATGATATGCTTTGTCTGGTGATTGGTGAAGGGTGTATAGTCAGGGTCTGTGGGGAATTGTCTCTTACGTCGGATGACACGTCGGTCGTCTTTGTGAGGTTTTAGGTGGCTGACATGTGAGAAGTGATTGATGAGAGTGTTTGCTTGTTGTTTACATGAAGGAGTAGAGTCTGTTGTTGTGATTGCAGCATGTGATTGTGTTGTGTTGCTGTTGGAAAGTGTGATGCTGTTTAGTGTTTTGTAGAGTTTTTTGGAGTTTGTTTTGTGATCAAGTGTTTGTAGGAAGTTATTCCAATTTAGTTTTTGTTGTTCTTGTATTTTGTTGTTAGTTTGGGTGTTGAGTGCTTGAATTTGTTGTGTGATGTCTTGTGTGTGGGGTGCTGGGGAGTGTTTCAGTGTGTCGCGTTGTCTGATGAGTGTTACGGCTGGATCGGCAATACATATTCGGGATTCTTGATCGTAGGACAGAAATGGCTTATGTGACAACGACACGCTCGATTCCAGTCCCAAATACTATATGCTCCAGACAACAAAAGCACCAACGCCCTACAGAGTTATCGTCTATGGTAACGAGGTACCTTAACTCGGCGAAAGTGTACAACAGGGGTAGGCTATGAGGCTAAACTCCCTCAGACATTTATAGGTTACGTTATTACTAAAGAAATGCAATACTCAAGAAACTACGTTAATATTAAGCCTCTAATAATGTAGAATAGAAGCAGGCTAAAGGTATGACAGTGAAATGCTAAATGACAAATGTACACGCCTACTTGAAAGCGCGTGCACTAGAATAACTGTCCCCTACTAACATGCACTAGCATGTAGCATACAAGATGTTCATGATCCAGTAGATACCTAATAATACACATGGAAGGAACATAAATAGTAGTCACTTATTATAAGAATGAATCTATACTTGGAATAACTAAAGGTTGCAGGCAACAGTACTGCGCCGGTAGCCTACTACCGCATAGGCTACTTCGCTTCTCTCACTCTGTCTCCCCTCTGAGTCCGTATGCGCCCTACGCAACAGAACTCCGGACACAGCAGCAAAATGACAGTGCAGTTAATTGATACATGAAAGTATTAATAGTGTTGTCTTGTGTGTGAGTAATGTGTATTGTAAAGTGTTACATACATAAACTTAAAGAGAGCTGCAATGCATAGTAAAATAAAGATATCACCCACTCATCATCCCCATGTGTTCTAGCTAGCAGGCCAAGTCACAGGAACAACGAGTCCCAGCACCGAAAGCGAGAACCCAGGAAAAGACTGCAGAGAACACAAGGACAGATAAATTACGTTACTCTACTATACCGGCACTACGAGCGAGCTGTAGTCTCTGGTACTGCACTCGCTCCTGGCTCGGTAGGCAAATCAAGGCTAAGTCCTCGCCCCTCTACAGACAACTCCTGGGCATGGTCGGGCTCTTACACATGGCACTAGTCTAGTCACAAATTGGATGATGAGCTGGGCATATAACTCGTGAACATGTAGAACGTTCACCAACTATCCTCATCAAGAAGATCGCTGTTCACATTAACCCCTTAAATCTAATACATGTAAATATATGCTTGTCCTAAGAGTAATACGAGAGGTGAGTGCTGAAACTCCTTTAGGACCTCAAGGGAAGGGTATGCATTTAAATAGAGAGAAGAATGAAATGAGAGTAATGTCGTCAGAGAGAAAGAGTGCAACCGTGAGAAATTGGGAGAGAGGGCAAGGGATGTTAGAATCTCAAAGGTTCTAGGCAACCTGATCATGGAACACACAGCGAGCCTCCAGGCAATGTGCAGTACGACAACATGGGCAACCCAGGCAGCATAGGCAGGCGGCAATGGACTACCAACCCTGTCGCACCTAGCTATAAGCGCAAGGCTGCCAACCGGTCCATACGTCTGGCAACCACCACTCCGGCAGCGTGGCGCGTTGCTACCCTCTCGCTCTGAAAACTAACTCACTCTCTCTCTCTGAACTCCCATTGTCTTATCTATCAACTTCTCTATTGATACTACATATTAAATGGAAGGTCTCGACATGGCTTAAAACAAAACCCACCACTGGTTAGCACATGACGAGACCTTTGCAGAGATACAAAGAACATAGTTATACGTTGTCACACTCAATATAAGCAGCCAGCACGGTACAGCGGTACAGCGGTACCACACAGTGGCGGTACAGTGGAGTACCAAGGAGTACAATCAGGTTGCGTTGCCACGCACTGGGTGCGTCACATGAGGTTTTGAATTTCTGGTGTGAAGTTGGGGTTGTGTCTTTTTCTGTTACCTCTTGGAATGTGTTTCTTGTCAGCGTTTTGGATAGTTTTATTGAGTATGTGTACAGCATTGTTGATGTTAGTGATGGGTGTACTGTTTAGAGTTGTGAAGTGTTGTTCTGTCTCATTTGTAAATGATTCCCAGTTAGCTCTTTTATAATTGGTGTATGTGTGTTTGTGGCTAGCTGGGGTGAGTCTGGTTTTGGTGGTGATAATGATCGGGAGGTGGTCAGAGCCTATGTGTAGGTGTTATATGTATCGTTGGAATGGCTGTGGATGTGTGTGTAGTCTGTATTTTTAGCCAATTGGCGACATCGGAAACGAAGGCTTAGGGTGGATCTGTATGGTACCATTCTCACTATAGACGGTACCGTCTCGCCCGAAGGCTTAGGTAGCCATCAGCTTTGGTGAACCATAATATGATACCCATCTCGCCTTGTACCATTTTTGCCAACCCCAGATTGGACGTCACAACGTCGTCCACTTATTCCAGGTACCTATTTACAGCTAGGTGAACTGAGGCTAACACATGAAAGGAGACAAGCCCAATTTGTCTCCGCCCGGCCAGGGGATTGAACCCCCGACCCCTCGTGTGTGAGACGAGAGCGCTACCTACTAGGCTACGGGCTGTGTGAGTGAGTGTGTGTGTGTGAATGTGTGTGCCTTGTATAATATGTGTGTGTGTGTGTATGAATGTTTGTGCCTTGTATATATGTATATGTGTGTGTGTGTGTGTATGAATGTGTGTGCCTTGTATGTGTGTGTGTGTGTGTGTGTGTGTGAGAATGTGTGTGCCTTGTGCCTGTGCCTGTGCCTTGTGTGTGTGCCTGACAACCAGGAAGGAGGACCGAAGACAGCGAGGACGGCAACCTACAAAGGAATTAAATACTAATCCGTCAAGAACCGCGAATTTGGATAAATCTCCACCAACACGACCCAAATTCAAAACCGTCAGGGATAACGACCGAGGACCGAGGACAGCCATGAATGTAAATGTAGATCCGACCAGAACCAAAAATTCGATGAAAGAACGTAATGCGAGTTCTAAAACCGCAACTTTAAAGGTTTTCTATGCAAACGCTCGTAGCATACGCAATAAATTTTCAGATTTAGAGGAACTAGTGTTTACAGAAAATTATGATGTGATTGGCATAACAGAATCTTGGCTCAATACAGAAGATAGAGACTTTTTAGCAGAGTATTCACTTCCCGGTTATGTAATGTTTGAGAACAGCCGAATAAATAAAAATGGAGGTGGCGTTTTATTTTATATCAAAGAAAGTCTTAACCCGACCCTCGTGTCAAAACCTCAAATTGTTAACGTCGACACATCTTTTGTGCTAATAAAGAATAATAAAGGTACAAAAATAATACTTGCGTTAATATACAGACCTCCAGCTCAATCAGTGCAAACTGACCGAGAAATTTACGAACAAATTGCAGATGTAAGTAACTCACAAGATACCGTAATTTTTGGCGACTTTAATTTACCTGTGACCAAGTGGGGCGATACTCTTACTTCACACTCCGGACATGACTTGTATACGAACTTGCAAGAGAGTTCGCTTTATCAATTTGTTCGAACGCCGACCCGTGGTAATAACGTTCTTGACATTGTACTTGCAACAAAAGAAGAATTGATAGAGAATTTGAATGTTGGTGATGAATTCAGTAACAGCGACCATCGTACGATAACTTTCACTTTAAAGTTTACTAGTAACGAACCAAATAGTAGCATCGAAAAAGTCCCTAATTTCAAGAAAGCAAACTTCCATAAACTTAGAGCTATGTTTAAAGAAACTGACTGGAGCTTTTTAATTAACAATAACGACATAAATACATCTTGGAAGTTATTCGAAACCACTTACCTAAAAGCAGTGCAAGACTGCATACCATCGAAAATACGGCGTCCAGGCCATAATAATAAGCCCAAATGGTGGAATAAAGATATTTCAAACTGCCTGCTTGCTAAAAAATTTGCTAATGATAGATTAAAATCCTCACAAAATGACGAAGAACGGGTGAAATTTGTAGAGCTACGACGCAAAGCCAAAAAGTTAATTAAGCAAAGTAAAAAGACCTTAGAGTTACATATTGCGAATCAAAGTAAAACAAACCCGAAAGAATTCTATAGTTATATCAGAAAGAAAAAAGTAGTTACTTCAACTGTTGGACCGTTAGTCGATGAAAAAGGAGAATACACCAAAGACGAAGTACAAATGAGTAATGCCCTCAATACCTTCTTTGCATCAGTTTTTACAACCGAAGACCTCAGTGATATCCCTACACCATCGCCGATTCAGATTGATAATTCAGATGTTCTAAGCAATATCACCGTTACAGAGAGAGAAGTATTGAATTGTTTAGATAAACTCAAAGTAAATAAAACGCCAGGACCTGATACAATCTCGCCTAGAGTTCTAAAGGAAGCTAAGAATGAGCCCTCCAAACCACTGACATTACTATTCAATAAATCCTTGCAGTCTGGAACTATGCCTGATCAGTGGAAGCTAGCCAACGTAACACCGATATTCAAAAAAGGCAGCAAATCTCTACCCAGTAACTATCGTCCAATTAGCTTAACCTCAGTTGTATGTAAAATGCTAGAAACGGTCATACGAGACAGACTCGTAAATCACTTAGAGGAAAATAACATACTTAAAGATACTCAACACGGCTTTCGTAAAAAACGTTCCTGTTTAACAAACCTCTTAGACTTCTTCCACGATATCCTCAACCTCTACGATGAGAGTAAAGCTGTAGATATTATATACCTTGATTTTCAAAAGGCCTTTGACAAAGTTCCCCACAAACGTTTACTGCTAAAACTAAAAGCGCATGGAATACAAGACGGTGTGTTGAAATGGATAGAAAATTGGCTCAACAACAGAAAGCAAAGAGTAGTCATAAACGGTAAGGCATCTAAATGGACCAATGTAAGTAGCGGGGTACCCCAGGGATCGGTACTAGGACCAATTCTCTTTCTAATTTACATCAACGACATAGATGAGGGTCTCACCTGCACAATCTCAAAATTTGCTGACGATACAAAAATTGCAAATAGCGTACTCTCAAAAGAACAAGTTGACGATATGCAACACAATCTAGATAAATTGTCATGTTGGGCCCAAATTTGGCAAATGAGTTTCAATGCGGATAAATGTAAAGTACTACATGTCGGATACCTAAATGAGAAAGCAAACTATTCGATGAATGGCACTCAGCTTAAGAATGTAAACAGAGAAACCGATCTGGGAGTAACAATATCGAGTAACCTAAAACCGAGTCAACAATGTTCAGAAGTTGTTAAGAAGGCAAACAAAATAATTGGCTTTATAGGCAGGTCATTTGAGCATAAATCCAAAGAAGTTATCCTAACCCTTTACAATTCCTTAGTCCGCCCTCTTCTGGAATACTGCGTTCAATCCTGGTGCCCTTATTACCAAAAAGATATAAACAAGCTAGAACGAGTTCAACGTAGAGTTACCAAAATGATACCTAGCCTAAAGAACAAACCATACGAAGAGCGTCTTAGAGAATTAAATCTATTTCCTTTAACCCAGCGCAGATTAAGAGGCGACTTAATTCAAGTGTTCAAAATCATCAAAGGCATCGACAATATGAACTGTAGTAAGTACTTCACTATCGACCAATCTAATTACACACGGGGAAACGGTTGCAAAATTATTGGTAAATCTTTTAACTCGCACGAATCTAAGAATTTCTTCTTCAATCGAGTTGTCAACTTGTGGAATGGGCTTCCCCGAAACGTTATAGACTGCAGCACCGTTGATTCATTTAAATTCCGCCTAGACAAATATCTCGCATCAAACCCGCGACTGACTGCGTTTGTAAATGAATAACTTTATCCTCCCCTCAGTTACTAACCCATATGTCCCCTACTAACTTCCTAGTCCTGCCACGTTAGTGGCAGGGCAGTAGTTCCCTTTCCAATGTTCCCTTACCCACTCTAAACCACTGTTTGGACACTTGATCCTCAGTGTTTTGGAGGACAAGCAGCCTAGAAGGGTCACTAGATCTGTTGTTGCTTGATTTCCTTTGTACTCCTTTGTATATATGTGTGTGTGTGTGTGTGTATGAAGTGTGTGCCTTGTGTATAATTATATGTGTGTGTGTGTGTGTGTGTGTGTATGAATGTGTGTGCCTTGTGTATATATATGTGTGTGTGTGTGTGTGTATGAATGTGTGTCCCTTGTGTATGAATGTGTGTGTGTGTGTGTGTGTATGAATGTGTGTGCCTTGTGTATATATGTGTGTGTGTGTGTGTGTGTGTGTATGTGTGCCTTGTGTATATATGTGTGTGAGTGTGTGTATTATAGGTCAATTAACCTTGCCTATATACCTGTACAGTAGGCCTATAAGTGTTACTGGGTTTCATTTGGGAGTAACGGGTGGGCCCAAAGCACATAAACCCTTCTATACCGACGACTTCATTTGAATATTATTCTAGCCTTATTGAGAGGGTTCTAGCCTTATTGAGAGGGTTCTAGCCTTATTGAGAGGGTTCTAGCCTTATTGAGAGGGTTCTAGCCTTATTGAGAGGGTTCTAGCCTTATTGAGAGGGTTCTAGCCTTATTGAGAGGGTTCTAGCCTTATTGAGAGGGTTTTGTGCAGTTTAAGAAGGATCTGTGGTGGTAAAAAGGGTTGTTGTTATTGTTGTTGTTCCCCAAGCTGCCTGGCCTAACAGCCCCAAGGCCCCGAGCAAGGCCAAGGCCATAACCGAGCGCCCCAAGAGAACCCTCCCTGCCGACCGCAATAAAGCCTGGGTGACCGAAGCCACTCCATGGCGGGGAGCTGAGGAGGGTGCGGAAACGCCCGGGAAACCAAAGACCCACCCAGGGCCCTGTGCCCCTCAGCAATTATGAAGAGAAAGTTGAGGGGCAAAGGAAAAATGTGACGCTTTGGCTTCCAATCTTGGTAGATTGGGAGGTCAATCCACGGAAGAGACGCCGTCACTTGAGATCTAGAAAATATATAAGTAAAAGGATCAGTCAGAGTAAGCTATGGGTATGGCAGAGATCGCTCAGTTCTCACTCTGATAGACCAGCCCATCACCACATGACTAGAACCCAATCCTCTCAGCATCAGCTAGGAAAGGCCCTAGAAAGCCGCCTTTAGCGGGAGGGGGGGGGGGGGGGGGATAACTCCCCTATTTCAACCCATTTCGGGGTTGGGCACCCGCCGAGGTAAAAAGGGTTAAGTGAGATAGTTCAAAGCTTGTTAATTGCTAGAGGCCCATTTGAAACTGAATACAATTGTCTAATAGCCGCCAGAATAAAGTTAACAGGACGGCGCCGGTACTGAACGGGTTAAGGGGTAGTATTGTTTTTTTTATTTTAATGAGGTGGCAAAGCCCCGTCACCCCCCCATGGATTATTGTCATCATGTATATTACCAGCAGGGGCCAAATAACAGCTGGCCGTGTGATAATTCAGTGAGGAAAACAGTCAAATTAGACTCGAACGTAACTGCAATTATACGCCTTATGGAAACAAAGGCGACGGTACGCACGCTAATACAAACCTTATCCAAAATTGTTTGAATTACATCCAATATTTTAAGCAAATCATATTTACACTACAAAATATAAGGTGGCACTGAAACGGCAATTTTACCGATGGTCAATATAGTAGCTTTGTTTCTTAGATACTTCTTTAACTAAATCAAATCGTCAAATTATTACCAGAATATAATGAAGCAATGGGTGTTGACCCTTTGAATATGATGACGTATCTTGACAGCTTATTATGGCTATCATTAGACGATTTTAAAAAGCATAGAAACGATCAGTGGGAATTAAAATTGGTAAAGAATATCTCAATTAACCCTCGAACTAAATCATCACAGGCTGCACAGCTACTACACCTACAGATCGCCTACATCAAGAAACCAAAGTCGCCAAAGACTATCTGGACATGAGAGGCACTCAATTCCTGGCTGCAGCCTCCACAAACCAACACCACCCACTACACTACATGGCAACACATCCACAGACACCAAAAATGATCAAAACACCCAGCACATGCTATCACACACAACTACTGTAATCTCTCCCTCCCTTCCCACCCAAAAACAGCTTCCAGAAGCACATCCATACTCATATATCTCGCCGTTCCATCCAATCACCCATAAACAACACACAGCTGCAGGCGCGACCTCCCGAAATCCATCCTTCTGAATCCTTCCTCGTGAGGATAGAGTCCATCTGGCCAGGTTGAGAGGTGGGCACCATCCAGCTCTTCTGAGCTATCAGAAGAGACTGGATGTCTCTGTCGACGACACCTGTCCAGGTTGTAACACAACACTCCATATCATTAAACACATCGTAGAAGACTGCATTTCACACAATCACTTACGTCAACAACATAATCTATTCTCCTTGAGAGCCCTGTGGGAAAGCCCGATCGTGGCCATGGTCTTCCTTAGGGTCTTGGGGCTGTTCGGCCAGGCAGCCTAGGGAACGACAACAACAACCACCCTCGGACTTCCATTTACCCAAACATAAATATAATAGTCTCTTAATAGCCAGAAAGCAGAACAAAATGTGTAATAGTAACTTGAAAGGGTGGTAATATTCAAGACCTCTTTCGCCGCCCTATTAGAAATAATGGTCAATATACAGGAGACGCAACAATATAGGTAGCAAATTTCTAATGGTAGTTTTGGGTTCCTATCATTATAAGCTTCATTTCTATATACTTTTTATCCCCGGGGAAAAAAATAACAAAAATCTTGGGTTTTTTTATTTTTTTCTTGGATTTTTTGTTTTTAACCTAACCAAAAAACCAAACCTAACCTAAATGTATTTGGGGGCTATTAGGCTAGGTTAGGTTAGGTTAGGTTATGTTTTTTGGTTAGGTTAATGACCAAAAAAAAAAAATCCCAAGAAAAAAAGTTAAAAATCCCAAGATTTTTTTTTTTTTTTTTCCCGGGGATAAAAAGTATATAGAAATGAAGCATATGATGATAGGAACCCAAAACTACCATTATAAATGTCCTACCTATATTGTTGCGTCTCCTGTATATTAACCGAAATAATTAATTAGGGAAAATAGGGACCAATAGATTCGCCATATTTTTCTCATTATAGTCCACATGGAGGAATTTCGTTATCGACACTTGATAAAACCCGATTACACCGAAAAATAACACGAAAATAATGTCCCGAACGTAAACAAAGCATTGCACCCAATGAATCCTTCGACCTGGGTCCTCTTCTTCTTCTTTTGAAAGATGCGGTGAGTGCGATTCACCCAATAAATGGCTTGAACGTTACTCACAAAACGATATTACATTATATTAGGGTTAGGTTAGGTTAAGATAGGTTAACTTAGATTACTATAATATTTGTACATTTTGGAAGCGTGCATGGCCTCCCCACAATTTCCCTTACCTACTGTAAAAGCGCAATTCACCCAATAAATGGCGCCATTTGACGAGTATCTTCAGATTAATGAATAATGGGTAAGTTAATGCAAATCCTCCACTTCAACCATGAAAAACAACAATAAAACACCATATTCCTTGAAAAAAATATACAGAAACTTGGTAAATAAGGCGGCTCTAGCTGTCTTGAATGTTACCGAAAGGGTTAATAGTATAGTGAAAGGTTTAATAGTTACATACCCATGTCTCCATCAGTGGCTTGGACCCGTAGAGATAATACTTCCACACAGCACAGAGACAGAGGGGGAACTGGTGCTACGGAATCACTCCAAGCTTCACTTATCTCGAAGCTTCATCCTCGAGGCTTCACTTGCCTCGAAATTTCATACTCCTTTCTTCACTTGGTTCGAAACTTCATCCCTTACTTGTCTGGAAGCGTGACCCTCCATGCTTACTTGTCTCAAATTTCCCCCCGATCTGTTTGTCGACGCTCTATTTGTCACTTAGGCCTTATTCTCGCTAACACTAGTTAATTTTATATAGCTAAACGATATTCTAGTGACCAAAGGAGTAAGCATGATCTCCATATTCTAGTGACCAAAGGAGTAAGCATGATCTCCATATTCTAGTGACCAAAGGAGTAAGCATGATCTCCATATTCTAGTGACCAAAGGAGTAAGCATGATCTCCATATTCTAGTGACCAAAGGAGTAAGCATGATCTCCATATTCTAGTGACCAAAGGAGTAAGCATGATCTCCATATTCTAGTGACCAAAGGAGTAAGCATGATCTCCATTATCCCTCTTGATTCCCACAAATCCTTCCAACGCTTAACCCCTTCTATACTGGTGCCGCCCTTTTAATTTTATTCTCGCTACTATTAGAAGATTTTATTAATTATAAAAAGTGCTCCCATCAATTTACAGGCTTCAAACGATCTCCCTTAACCCTTTTTTACTGCCACAGATCCTTCTTAAGCTGCACAAAATAGTATAAATATAGCTAGACGTAATTATCGAAACGTCCCCGGTACAGAAGGGGGTTAATAAATTATGTATTTATAGTCAGAGTAATTAATATGTGAGAATGCTTCACTTGTTTCGAAGCTTAATTAAGGGAAGATTTTCACTCGAGGGATTTGTTTCTGGACCCCTTGCTCCCTCATGTTTAGCTCCATTGCTTTTGAGATTTTAAGACGTTCTCCCTATTAGTTTTGGCGATTTTAAGGACTTTCGCCCCACTTCTGTCAATTTTAAGATCTTTCGTGCTGTTCAGGTGTCGATATTTTCCTGGCGAGCGATAGCGAGCCTGTGATTTATGAGGAACCGGCAGCCTTCGGTCGGGACATATTTCTGTCGTAAAATGTACAAATTGGTTGAAGAGGGATCTTGAGGATAAATTATTTAGCATGATTGAGGTCTAGGTAAGAAAATAAAACAATAATAAATAATTAACTACTAAATAAACCCTTCCACCTTAAATATTCAAAGAATACTCTGGGTGTGCAGGTATTATGGGTCATGACTGTACACTGCAGGGTGCCAAACCGAAGAAATTGGGTTTGAAGACTTGAATGAATATGATAAGGACTACAAGAATAATAACATGAACTATACCCTGTTCCAAATATGATAAGGACTACTACAAGAATAATAACATGAACTAATCCCTGTTCCAAATATGATAAGGACTACAAGAATAATAACATGAACTAATCCCTGTTCCAAATATGATAAGGACTACAAGAATAATAACATGAAGTATACCCTGTTCCAAATATGATAAGGACTACAAGAATAATAACATGAAGTATACCCGGTTCCAAATATGATAAGGACTACAAGAATAATAACATGAAGTATACCCTGTTCCAAATATGATAAGGACTACAAGAATAATAACATGAAGTATACCCTGTTCCAAATATGATAAGGACTACAAGAATAATAACATGAAGTATACCCTGTTCCAAATATGATAAGGACTAAAAGAATAATAACATGAACTAATCCCTGTTCCAAATATGATAAGGACTACAAGAATAATAACATGAACTAATCCCTGTTCCAAATATGATAAGGACTACAAGAATAATAACATGAACTAATCCCTGTTCCAAATATGATAAGGACTAAAAGAATAATAACATGAAGTATACCCTGTTCCAAATATGATAAGGACGACAAGAATAATAACATGAAGTATACCCTGTTCCAAATATGATAAGGACGACAAGAATAATAACATGAAGTATACCCTGTTCCAAATATGATAAGGACGACAAGAATAATAACATGAAGTATACCCTGTTCCAAATATGATAAGGACGACAAGAATAATAACATGAAGTATACCCTGTTCCAAATATGATAAGGACGACAAGAATAATAACATGAAGTATACCCTGTTCCAAATATGATAAGGACGACAAGAATAATAACATGAAGTATACCCTGTTCCAAATATGATAAGGACGACAAGAATAATAACATGAAGTATACCCTGTTCCAAATATGATAAGGACGACAAGAATAATAACATGAAGTATACCCTGTTCCAAATATGATAAGGACGACAAGAATAATAACATGAAGTATACCCTGTTCCAAATATGATAAGGACGACAAGAATAATAACATGAAGTATACCCTGTTCCAAATATGATAAGGACGACAAGAATAATAACATGAAGTATACCCTGTTCCAAATATGATAAGGACGACAAGAATAATAACATGAAGTATACCCTGTTCCAAATATGATAAGGACGACAAGAATAATAACATGAAGTATACCCTGTTCCAAATATGATAAGGACTACAAGAATAATAACATGAAGTATACCCTGTTCCAAATATGATAAGGACTACAAGAATAATAACATGAAGTATACCCTGTTCCAAATATGATAAGGACTACAAGAATAATAACATGAACTAATCCCTGTTCCAAATATGATAAGGACTAAAAGAATAATAACATGAAGTATACCCTGTTCCAAATATGATAAGGACTACAAGAATAATAACATGAAGTATACCCTGTTCCAAATATGATAAGGACTACAAGAATAATAACATGAACTAATCCCTGTTCCAAATATGATAAGGACTAAAAGAATAATAACATGAAGTATACCCTGTTCCAAATATGATAAGGACTACAAGAATAATAACATGAAGTATACCCTGTTCCAAATATGATAAGGACTACAAGAATAATACCATGAAGTATACCCTGTTCCAAATATGATAAGGACTAAAAGAATAATAACATGAAGTATACCCTGTTCCAAATATGATAAGGACGACAAGAATAATAACATGAAGTATACCCTGTTCCAAATATGATAAGGACGACAAGAATAATAACATGAAGTATACCCTGTTCCAAATATGATAAGGATGACAAGAATAATAACATGAAGTATACCCTGTTCCAAATATGATAAGGACGACAAGAATAATAACATGAAGTATACCCTGTTCCAAATATGATAAGGACGACAAGAATAATAACATGAAGTATACCCTGTTCCAAATATGATAAGGACTACAAGAATAATAACATGAAGTATACCCTGTTCCAAATATGATAAGGACGACAAGAATAATAACATGAAGTATACCCTGTTCCAAATATGATAAGGCCGACAAGAATAATAACATGAAGTATACCCTGTTCCAAATATGATAAGGACGACAAGAATAATAACATGAAGTATACCCTGTTCCAAATATGATAAGGACTACAAGAATAATAACATGAAGTATACCCTGTTCCAAATATGATAAGGACTACAAGAATAATAACATGAAGTATACCCTGTTCCAAATATGATAAGGACTACAAGAATAATAACATGAAGTATACCCTGTTCCAAATATGATAAGGACTAAAATAATAATAACATGAAGTATACCCTGTTCCAAATATGATAAGGACTACAAGAATAATAACATGAAGTATACCCTGTTCCAAATATGATAAGGACTACAAGAATAATAACATGAAGTATACCCTGTTCCAAATATGATAAGGACGACAAGAATAATAACATGAAGTATACCCTGTTCCAAATATGATAAGGACTACAAGAATAATAACATGAAGTATACCCTGTTCCAAATATGATAAGGACTACAAGAATAATAACATGAAGTATACCCTGTTCCAAATATGATAAGGACTACAAGAATAATAACATGAAGTATACCCTGTTCCAAATATGATAAGGACTACAAGAATAATAACATGAAGTATAACCTGTTCCAAATATGATAAGGACTACAAGAATAATAACATGAAGTATACCCTGTTCCAAATAAATAGGCCTAAACTCTTGAACATTAACCTCTATAACTCACAAACTAATATAGCAATCAAGCTATTATTTCTACCATTTGGGGAGGGTCAGCCAGGGAATTTGTGTGGATATTTACATATCATTTGCTCTAGACCTTTTTTTAGTTATAGAGGTTCGGGGTCACGATTTCTGGCCTGCCTATTTGGAACAGGGTATAGCATTGTCTTGGCCGTCTTTTTCATTTCCCAAGACAAAATTTGAACTATAACCAATAATTGAAGACCTTAGTAATGCAATGTCCAAAACGCCACCTCGGCCGTCAAATTTTGTATCGAAAAATATACAAATTTATCTAAAAGGGGGATTTAAAATGGGGTATTCTTTGAAGATAGATGAAAGTATAATATGTATATTCCTTCATCAAGCATAACGAAAAATACCCCCAATACCTCCCATCAAGATAAATTTGTACATTTGTTCAGTACAAAAAGTGTCACGACCGAGTTGGCGTTTAGGACATTGCATTACGAAGATCCTCAATTATTGTTTATAGTTCAAAATGTGTCTGGGGAAGTGATAACATGGCCAAAACAATGCTATTTCGTGTTATTATTCTTGTATTCCTTCTTATTTAACTTTGCATATACAATAAAAAAGGTTCCATGTAATCTCAACCAGTAGACCATTTCAACCAGTAGCTCTCAACCAGTGCCAAATTACCCCAGACCAACCAAACCAGTGCCAAAATATAGTACTAACCTAACCTAACCGTATTGGTTGATTTGGTACTGGTTGAGAGCTACTGGTTGAAATGGTCTACTGGTTGAGTTGACCGGCCACCAATAATAAAGACTGAGAAGTAACGCTTCGGGTTTTGTTCGGCACCCTGCTGTACAGTACGCTCAGGGACGGAAGTCATGACCATAGACTAAAAACCCCGTGTCAGCTAACCTCGCACAAATCCTGACCCATTAACATCTTATGATTTAAGGGGGGATGAGCCGGTTTTCTAGACCACTTTCTCCCTCATGTTTAGCCCCATTAGTTCTCAGATGTTAAGATGTTTGCCCCATTAGTTAGTCGATTTTAAGACCTTCCGCCCTATTTCTTCGTCAATATTTATACCTTTCGTGCTATTTAGGTGTAGATTTTTTCCATGGCGAACGATAGTGAGCCTGTAATGTTGGAAGAACCGGCCTTCGGCCGGAAAAATGTTCTACCGAAAAATGTACAAATTAATGTAGAAGGAGGATCTAATGGATTTTTTTTTTTTTAATTTGATGGAGGTCTAGGGAGGAAACTAGAAAAATAATGAATACAGTACATGCAAAAATCCCCCAAAACGTGAACCATCCTCCCTTAACCCGGCAAGCGCGATAGGCCTCACGGAAGGCTTCCTATAGGGAACGCGATAGGCCTCACGGAAGCAGGACCATAAAAAAAGCTTTCCAAAAAAAAAAAGGGCCTATCAAAAAAAAAAAATTTGTCTCTAGGTGAGATAATTCCCCTCCAGTACTCATCCATGTAAATCTCACCCACCCCCCTCCCCTCCTTCCCCACCTTATTCCCCCCTCCCTCCCCTCCTCAATTATCACCTATTTTCCCACTTATTATCATCATTTATCGGTTATTTTTCTCTCCCGCGATAATGTAGCACAAGTGGGTTGCAGAAAAGATCGATATGTACCACACAGACACCAGCCCACACCGCCCCGCTCCCCTCAGTTACCTCACAGACAGCGAGAGAGGAGGGTTGACTGTAGCTCTCTCTCGCCTGACATTACGACCGGGTGGCCAATATCTTCGTTTTTCACCACCCAAATGCTTTTCCCACTTATTTTAGCACTCTTGAAGGTTCATATATACATCATATATGTAAAATAAAAGCATACCGAAAACAAATAATGGTCTATATTGTAAATATAACGAATTCTGTCAGAATCCAAGGCTAGAAATACACAAATAACTACCCTAGCTCCTAGGGCTATTTAGCGCTTAACAGGTTAAGAATAATGAAGACAAACGAGCTGGTTTTCATATTCTTTTGTAAGGGTAGACCAGTAAATAGGTGTGTGAAATTACAGCCTGTTTGCTATAGCTGTTGCTGAGGCAAAACGAATTTATGGATCAGAATTATTGCCAAGTTAGCTGACACCAGGCGTAGTGACCCTTTAGATCTCTACCATAGACTAGAGAACATCAGGTGACTGGAGTTCTGGAAATGGGGCTTCAGTCCTGGTGCTATTCTTGACTTACAGTGTGCTGGCTTAACCACTTTAGTACTGGCCAGTTCCGTCCTTTTTTATTTTATACTGGCTACTAATCGACCATTTTATTCAGCACTTAAGAGGCTTTGAACTATCCTAATGTACCCTGTCTACTACCACAGATCCTTCTTAAGCTGCACAAAATCGTCTAAAACTGTAAATAGAGCTAGAATCAAATAATAAAGATGTCGCCGGTACATAATTGGTTAATAATCCAGATCCTCTGAAGCTCTATTTTAACTAACTAATTATATATCATAGCGGCCCATTGCAACTCTGACTTTTCGAAGCTGCAATGCCACTGTTTCACTGTCTCATCTCACAATCTCGGGCACCTCTCTCTCTCACTCTCTCTGTCTCTCACTCTCACGCTCACTCTCTCTCTCTCTCTCTCTCTCTTTTGTTGGACCGTTAGTCGATGAAAATGGAGAATACACCAAAGACGAAGTACAAATGAGTAATGCCCTCAATACCTTCTTTGCATCAGTTTTTACAACCGAAGACCTCAGTGATATCCCTACACCATCGCCGATTCAGATTGATAATTCAGATGTTCTAAGCAATATCACCGTTAAAGAGAGAGAATTATTGAATTGTTTAGATAAACTCAAGGTAAATAAAATGCCTGGACCTGATACAATCTCGCCTAGAGTTCTAAAGGAAGCTAAGGATGAGCTCTCCAAACCACTGACATTGCTATTCAATGAATCCTTGCAGTCTGGGACTATGCCTGATCAGTGGAAGCTAACCAACGTAACACCGATATTCAAAAAAGGCAGCAAATCCCTACCCAGTAACTATCGTCCAATTAGCTTAACCTCAATTGTATGTAAAATGCTAGACACGGTCATAAGAGACAGACTTGTAAATCACTTAGAGGCAAATAACTTACTTAAAGATACTCAACACGGCTTTCGTAAAAAACGTTCCTGTTTAACAAACCTCTTAGACTTCTTCCACAATATCCTCAACCTCTACGATGAGAGTAAAGCTGTAGATATTATATACCTTGATTTTCAAAAGGCCTTTGACAAAGTTCCCCCACAAACGTTTACTGCTAAAACTAAAAGCGCATGGAATACAATACGGTGTGTTGAAATGGATAGAAAATTGGCTCAGCGACAGAAAGCAAAGAGTAGTCATAAACGGTAAGGCATCTAAATGGACCAATGTAAGTAGCGGGGTACCCCAGGGATCGGTACTAGGACCAATTCTCTTTCTAATTTACATCAACGACATAGATGAGGGTCTCACCTGTACAATCTCAAAATTTGCTGACGATACAAAAATTGCAAATAGCGTACTCTCAAAAGAACAAGTTGACGATATGCAACACAATCTAGATAAATTGTCATGTTGGGCCCAAATTTGGCAAATGAGTTTCATTGCAGATAAATGTAAAGTACTACATATCGGATACCTAAATGAGAAAGCAAACTATTCGATGAATGGCACTCAGCTTAAGAATGTAAACAGAGAAACCGATCTGGGAGTAACAATATCGAGTAACCTAAAACCGAGTCAACAATGTTCAGAAGTTGTTAAGAAGGCAAACAAAATAATTGGCTTTATAGGCAGGTCATTTGAGCATAAATCCAAAGAAGTTATCATAACCCTTTACAATTCCTTAGTCCGCCCTCTTCTGGAATACTGCGTTCAATCCTGGTGCCCTTATTACCAAAAAGATATAAACAAGCTAGAACGAGTTCAACGTAGAGTTACCAAAATGATACCTAGCCTAAAGAACAAACCATACGAAGAGCGTCTTAGAGAATTAAATCTATTTCCTTTAACCCAGCGCAGATTAAGTGGTGACTTAATTCAAGTGTTCAAAATCATCAAAGGCATCGACAATATGAACTGTAGTAAGTATTTCACTATCGACCAATCTAATTACACGCGGGGAAACGGTTGCAAAATTATTGGTAAATCTTTTAACTCACACGAATCTAAGAATTTCTTCTTCAATCGAGTTGTCAACTTGTGGAATGGGCTTCCCCGAGACGTTATAGACTGCAGCACCGTTGATTCATTTAAACTCCGCTTAGACAAATATCTTGCATCAAACCCGCGACTGACTGCGTTTGTAAATGAATAACTTTATTTTATCCCCCTCTCAGTTACTAACCCATCTGTCCCCTACTAACTTCCTAATCCTGCCACGGACATTAGTTCCAGGGCAGTAGTTCCCTTTCCAATGTTCTCTTACCCTCTCTAAACCACTGTTTGGACACTTGATCCTCAGTGTTTTGGAGGACAAGCAGCCTAGAAGGGTCACTAGACCTATTGTTGCTTGATTTCCTTTGTACTCCTTTGTACTCTTTCTGTCTCACTCTCACTCTTACACACACTCTCTCTCTCTCTCTGTTTCTCACACACACTCTCTCTATCTCTCTCGCCACCTATTGAGCTGGTTACTCACTAGGCACTCCTCGCATAGCATATTTTGAACATGGGAATATTCATACAAGGCTAATTTATTGGAAACAGTGCATGTGTTTTTATAGCGTGTCGGTTGGCTTTGTAGTGATGCACTGATACTAGGTACAGTCTGCCTAATAAGTAATGTCTCGGCACCAAGTATGTTTTGATCGATAGTTGGTATCAGCAATATCTAAAACTTTATATATTCGTTTCGAGTGAGATGTAAAAACATGTTCCTACACTTCTCCACCCTGTTCAACATCTGACAGACATTAATACAGCCCAGAACGTAATGAAAGCTGAGTGCTACCGTACATCACAAATTCCATCCTAATATTATCTTCCAATTGACACATCGGGATTCGAACCGGGGACCCTAATTAACCAGTCCAGTAGCAAGAACATTATATATATATATATATATATATATATATATATATATATATATATATATATATATATATATATCTTGAGAGAGAGAGAGAGAGAGAGACATAGACAATCTTGGGTCACTCCTTATTGGACAGCATATAGAGTGGTTTGGGAACACACACAGGTCGATGGTTGGTGTGATGGATGACTCGCTAGATTACAGGACCTTGCTCAATGGTTACGGTCTCATACACATATATACACACATATACACATACACACACACACACACCACACACATACACATGCATATACACACGCACACACACACACAATGCTTCCATAACTCAATTTCTCCATCTGTCTACTCGTCGCCCCCTTCCAGAAAACTATGACTTACTCTTCAACAACATACAAATTAACCCTTCATCTTCTCTTAATATTTTCGGTGTCTCTTTTTCTTCTAATCTCTCTTGAAAAAATCATATTCCCACTCTTGCTAAAACAGCTTCCCAGATGCTGGGTGTGTTCAACTGCGTCCGGGGGTACTTTACCCCTGCTCAGCTTCTTGCTCTGTACAGGGACACAGTGCGTCCATGTATTGAGTATTGTTCACACATGTGGGGAGGATCCTCTGACACCGCATTTCTAGACAAAGTAGACAAGATGCCTTCCGTCTCATTAACTTACGTCCACTCACCAATTCTCTGCAGTCTCTCTCTCTTCGCTGCAATGTTGCATCTTTCTAACTATTCTACCACTATTACAATAATCAGTGTTCCTCAGAGCTCTCTCATTGTATACCCCCCCTCCCCTTCGTAGAGCATGTAGCACTCGTCTTGCAACACAATCCCACCCCTACTTTGTGCAACTCTCCAACCCAAGAATGAAACATTATTCTCATTCTTTCTTCCCAGCTTTCTCCCAGAATCAGTCTTTCACTCTTCCTATGACATGAATTACTTCAAACTCCGTGTGTCCAGGCATTTTGGCTTGAACGTCCCTTGATTTTGGCCCTGTCACTCTTTCAACTCTGGGGGACGCACTCGCTTCAGGCAGTTCTGCCTTTTGTCTCCCTCACTCACATAGAAAAATAAATATATATATATTATATACACACACACACACCCACACACACCCACATACACACACACACACACACGATCATGCAAACATTTAGGTCGATAGTCTTTCTATGACTGGAGGAGAACAGAGAAATATGTGTCAGGTCTAAAGGCCGCGTCATACAGAACTCGAATCCACCAGAACCCACTGAAATCGAACTTTTCACCGGAATTGACGAGAATTACGCGGCCTTAATCGAGTGTGACTTCAGAGTAGAATGCGACCCGTCAATGACCGGAATGTAACTCGAACGTAACTTGATGGACTCTAATGTAACCCAAATATGAGTCGATGTTAACCAGTAAGTGACTCGAAGGAAACCGGATGTGGAAAGAAGACTATTCGATCCCAAGTCGAATGCAACTCGAATGACCAGAATGAGACCGGAATGTCAGTATATCATGACCAGAATTACATGAAGTTGAGTCGAACGTAAGTGGAACTAAGTTGAACGTAACTCGAACGTAAGTGGAACGTGACTCGAATAGGCAGGTGACTCGATGAGGAACCTTTGAGTATAATTATAAAGGGAGGATTGGTTCACAGGCACACCAGTAGTAACAGGGCACTCACCACGGCAACATAAGCACTTTCAATCACATACACACATACACGTACACGAGGGGAGGGGGGGGGGTGGAGATAGGGTTTTTCTGGACCCCCTTCTCCCTCATGTTTAGGCCCCATTAGTTTTTGAGATGTTATGACGTTCATTCCATTAGTTTGGCGGTTATAAAAAAAAATGCCCTATTTCTTTGTTAATATTAAGACCTTTCGTGCTATTTAGGCATAGGTTTATTTCCTGGCGAGCGATAGCGAGCCTGTAACTTTAGGAGGAACTGGCCATCGGCTGGGACACTTTTCTACCGAAAAATGTACAAATTAATCTCGAATTGAGTGTGTTTTTTAAGCTTTGATGGATGTCTAGCGAAGAAAGTAAAAACAACAAAATATATATAGGCTAAATAAAAAATAGACCAAAAAGTAACCCTACCCCCTTAACTCACACAGCTGGGGTGAAGGAAGAACACTTTTCATTGGTAGACACAACTGAGGGGAAGCCGGAGTTAAGGAACTTAAGGTGTGGAGAGTTAGATGAGTAAGTTTGATTCCAGGTACTACTTGAAATACAATGGAAATATATAGGGCCGAATTTATATTTTATTTTATTTATTATTATTTGTTTGTTTTGTTTTTTCAATCCGTTATATATTTAGGGCCGCACCTAGTCGAGATATATTCTGGTTGTATTCCACTTACCTTCTAGTTGGATTCCACTTGTATTCTAGTACTTCTAGTCATGTTCGAGTCGACATCCAGTGTACACTCGATACATCAAGCAAGTATGCAGTCATCTACCAGTCATATTCTAGTCGGCATCCAGTTGTATTCTTCTTAATTCGGGTTATATTCAACTCACATTCCATTACATTCAATTTTACAGTGGAATAATCAACTTGTCATCCAGTTGACTTCCGGTCATTATCGAGTGGCATCGAGTTACATTCAAGTAATTCGAGTCGGCGTCGACTATAAAAATTACATCAGAACATGACCAGAATAGGTAGAATGCGACTCTAATGCAACTCGAATGCGACCAGGATACGACTAGAATGTAACTCGATAATTTTTAACGGTTTTTTCACTCGATAAATCATAGAAAGTTAACGCATGCACTAACTTTTTGCTCACTCACTCGATCAATCGAGTGACGACTAGAACATCACTCGAAACACAAGAATAGACAAGAATCTAACCAGAACACGTACAAGAATAGACCAGAATGGGGAAAAAGTGGCTAAAATTTGAATATTTGAATTCATTCCGGTGGGTTCTGGTGGATTCGAGTTCTGTATGACGCGGCCTTAACAAATAGGTAATACAAAAGATATGAATGTAAGATGAAATGCCAACCAATAAAACAAGTCCATTAGTTAAGGGAGGATGGTTCACTTATTGGTCGATTTTTTTCATTTATTCATTATTTTTCTAGTTTCCTCCCTAGACCTCAATCAAACTTAGAAAAATATCCATTAGATCCCCATTCTAGATTAATTTGCACATTGTTCGGTAGAAAATATCCCGGCCGAAGGCGGGTTCTTCCAAAATTACAGGCTCACTATCGTTCGCCAGGAAAATATCGACACCTAAATAGCACGAAAGGTCTTAATATTGACAAATAAATCGGGCGAAAGGTCATAAAATCACCAAGCTAATGGTCCGAATGTCATAAAATCTGAAAACTAATGTGGCTAAACATGAAGAAGGGAGACCAGAAAAACGACCCATCTCCCCTTAACCACTACACTCCCAGCGACGACCGTTGGCCGTCAGTAAAAAAGTCACTCGCCAGTACCAGCGACGGACGACGGCCGTCAGTAATATGCGGCCCTTGTAACTGCCAGTATCGAGCGGTAGCTGCTAACATGACTTGTTAGCACTGTTCAGAGGACTTGGCAACACTTCTCAGTTTGGTTGCAAGCCTCCACAGGCTGGCTGGGCCAGTGCTTCACCATCTTTTGGGGTGAGAGGGTGTGCTCCCTTGCTTCTGAAGCTATTTTATTTTATTTTATTTTTTTTTTTGTCTATGTGATTGAGGGAGGCTAAAGGCAGAACTGCCTATAGCGAGTGCCTCCCCCATAGTTGAAAGAGTGACAGGGCCAAAATCAAGGGACGTTCGAGCCAAAATGCCTGGACACACGGAGTTTGAAGCAATTTAAGTCATAGGAAGAGGGAAAGACTGATTCTGGGAGAGAGTTCCAGAGCTCAGCTGTTGAGTAGAAGAAAGTTTGAGAGTAACGTTTCACTCTTGGGTTGGAGAGTTGCACAGAGTAGGGGTGGGATTGAGTTGCAAGACGGGTACCACGTGCCCTACGTAAAGGAGGTGGTATACACTGGGAAAGCTCTGAGGAACACTGATTATTATAGTAGCGATAGAATAGCGAGAGAGATGCAACATTGCGGCGGAGAGAGAGAGATTGCAGAGTTGGTGAGTGGACGGGAGTTAATGATACGAAAGGCCTTCCTTTCAACTTTGTCTTCGAGAGCGGTGTGAGAGGAACCTCCCCACACATGTGAACAATACTCAATACAAGGACGCACTATGCCCCTGTACAGAGCAAGAAGCTCCCCCCCCCCCCTGGGGACTCCGATGCTGGGCTAAAATGAATCATTTAAAAAAAAATTGTTGTGGAGGTATGAAGTGTGGTGTGCATGTTTAGTGTAGTGAAGTGGATAGGAAGAGAAGGTGTTTGTGAGAGCTAGCTGGATTGCTCTCAGTGTAAATGAGGCACAAAGAAAGTCATTAAGAGAGGCCAAGCAAATGAAACAGGAGTTCCAGCGACTCTTAATCACATGCCTATAACCTCACCTGGATCTAACCCTGATCGATTGGTGTCTACAATCTCCCCACACTGCCTATAGTACTGAAGGGTACATTTATGGTAACATCCTCTGGTACAGTAAAGATTAATGACTTGGGGGTTCTAATGTCTGAAAACATAAAGATCTCAGGTCAATGTGCAGCAGGTGCAAACAAGGCCAATAGAGCATTGGGAATTATTAACCCTCTCATGCACATATGATGCAGAGGTTGCCAGATTAGCAATAAGAAAAAGAGTTCTCTCACTCTTATAATTACCTCTCCAAAATTAGTTTTCTGCCCACAGCTAACTCAAAGACAACTGCAGAGGTTGAAGTAACTAAACTAAAGGTTTCTAAATACCCCTGATGGTAACAAAGGCTTTAAAGTATCCCTAATAGGCTCAAAATCGCGTCATATGTCAGAGAGTGTTAAAATATATTTTATTTATATAAATTACATTATAGTAATTATAGTAATTATTACATTATAGGTTAGTGGATGGATTATCCGAACACCACTGTAGAAAAATAGTGCTAACAAGATACACAGAGGGCCTCGGAGTCGGACGGATCCTAAATTGAGTTGAAAATCCTGTAAGGCCTTTACTAAACTGGCTCGGGTTGTCCCTCTCACAGGGAATAGGTCCGCTTGGGGGTATTCTGTGTATGGCCACCCTCGTAAGGGGAGTAAGGCGTCCGGCAATAGATAGATAGATAGACCTTTATTTAAAAGCATTGTGAGGCCCCATCTTGAATATGGCGTGCAATTTTGATCTCCTTATCTGAACAAGGACATTGAGAAACTCGAGACAGCGGAGACAGTGCAGCGTAGAAGTGACAAATTTGATACCGTCACTGAAAAAAAATGCTAGTACAAAAGATAAATATATATTTTTTCACTGAAGAAAAGATGAATGCCAGGTCAATTGATTAAATGTTTCAAGATAATAAAGAGCTTTGACAAAATTGATGTAGATTCACAGTTCAAAATAGATAATAGTTCATCAACTCGGGGAAATGGAATGAAATAAAAATCATGAGTGAGAATTTCGATGTCACAACGCACTTCTTTACCTACAGTGTGGTCATCGAGTTGAACAAACTGCTAGAGAAAGTGGTACAATATAATACAATTGACACATTCCAAAGGAGGCTAAACATCCATTTCGAGGAGGTTGTTGTTGTTGTTGTTGTTCCCCAGGCTGTCTGGCCGAACAGCCCCAAGGTCTCGAGCAAGGCCAAGGCCATAAATGAGCACCCCCACAAAATCCTCCCTGCTTACCACTAACAAAGCCCGGGTGACCGAAGCCACTCCAAGGCAGGGAGCTGAGGAGGGTGCGGAAATGCCCGCGAAACCAAAGCCCCACCCAAGGCCCTGTGCCCCTCAGCAATTATGAAGGGAAAGTTGAGGGGTAAGGGAAAAATGTGACACTTTGGCTCCCAATCTGCCAACTTCTAGGTTGGCAGTAGGGAGGTCAATCCACGGAAAAGACGCCACCACTTGAGATCTAGAAGATACATAAGTAAAAGGAACAGTCAGAGTAAGCTATGGGTATGGCAGAGATCGCTCAGTTCTCACTCGGATAGACCAGCCCATCACCACATGACTAGAACCCAATCCTCTCAGCATCAGCTAGGAAAGGCCCTAGAAAGCCGCCTTTGGCGGGGGGGGGATAGCTCCCCTATTTCAACTCCTTTCGGGGTTGGGCACCCGCCCAATAATATAGTTGATAGTATATATATAATATAATATAGTTGAAGTAATATAAGGAAACAAAAGCAAAATGTTAGCTTAATGCCCCTTTCCCACTGGTGAGACAAGTCACGATTTTCATCTCCGAGGAAGTAGTTTTGGCAAATTCGCAAGAATGTGTGCGACGTTCACGATTTTCACCGTTAAAAACCGTTGACAAGTTTACACTCGGCGACGATGTCGCCGATGGGTAAGAAGTAATCGGCGATATTATGCGAAGTCATTGACTTCGGCAAATTGAGCGATGGTTCGGCGAATACCTCGGCGAGATTGTTTAGTTTCATCCCTAGACCTCCATCAAGCATATAAGCACCCCCCAACACCCTCCTTCAAGATCAATTTGTAAATTTTTCGATAGAAAAATATCCTGGCCGAAGGCCGGTTCCTCAAAAAGTACAGGCTCGCTATCGCTAGCCAGGAAAAACTCGACGCCTAAATGACACGAAAGTCTTAATATTGACAATGAAATGGGGTGAAATGTCTTAAAATCGCCAAACTAATGGGCCGAACGTCATAAAATATGAAAACTAATGGGGTTAACCATGAGGAAGAAAGGGTACCAGAAAAACGACCCATCTCCCCTTAATTCGGAAATTGGTAATGTCCGTCTTCGCCGGAGACATTTTTTCTATCAAATAATGTACAAATTTAGCTTGCTCTCAAAACAAAAAATATATATTATGTTGGCTCGCTACCGTTCACCAGGAAAATATTGAAACCTGGATGGGGGTAAACGTCTTAAAACAGTAGGCTGAATGGGGCCGAACGGATAAAAGGCAAAGAGAGAGGGAGAGAAAGATAAAAAAATAAAAAAAACGAGGAGAAAGGAAGAGAAAGACCAAAAAAAGGCGAGGTGGGCTCAGTTAAGCCGAAACGCAAACATTGAGCCCATCTCGCTGTTTTTGTTTTATCTTTCTCTCCCTCTCTCTCGTTTTTTTTATTTTTTTCTATTTCTCTCCCTCTCTCTTTGCCTTGTATCCGTTCGGCCCCGTTCAGCCTACTGTTTTAAGACGTTCATCCCCATCCAAGTATCGATATCTTCCTGGCAAGCGATAGCGAACCAGCATTATATGGAGAAATCCGGCTTTGCCGGAGAAATTTTTCTATCGAAAAATGTACAAATTTAACTTGCTCTCAAAACAAAAAAATATATATGTTGGCTCGCTACCGCTCACCAGGAAAATATTGAAACCTGGATGGGGGTAAACGTCTTAAAACAGTAGGCTGAACGGGGCCGAACGGATACAAGGCAAAGAGAGAGGGAGAGAAATAGAAAACAATCAAAAAACGAGGAGAGAGGGAGAGAAAGAGAAAACTAAAACAGCGAGATGGGCTCAATGTTTGCGTTTGTTTCGGCTTAACTGAGCCCACCTCGCCATCTTTTGTTCTTCCTCTCCCTCTCTCAGTTTTAAGAGGAACCGGCCTTCGGCCGGGAAATTTTTCTACCGAAAATTGTACTGTACAAATTTATCTTGAAGTGGGGTTTAGGTTTTTTTTTTCTAAGCTTGATGGAGGTGTAGGGAGGAAAATAAAAAACAAATATGAATAAATTAATTAATAGACCAAACAAACGGTCTTCCTCCCCTTAAGTATCAGTAGTATACAATATTACTCAACTTCGTAGTTTACTATGAGTTGCCGGTAGAAATCTTCTCATTTTGATGGGGGTCTTGTTTCCCCAACTACATTTCGTGCCAACTCAAGGTCGGAGGGATTGGTGGGTGAGGAGAGAGCCTTCTGCTTTGCTGTCCTTACATTCTAATTTGTAGCAAATCCCATGGCAGAATTAAGCTCGGACTGCCTAGTAGGAACCCCAAGGAGGGAGCGGAGGGTGGGGAGAGAGCCTTCTACTTTGCTGTCCTGTTCTACTATAAACTGTTCCTGTCTAGTAGTATTAAGGCCGGATCACCTAGTTGGGACCGCAAGGTCTATGTGGTCTGAGTATCTGTTTAACTCTCTCTATCCACACAGACATACAATCATGCTGTACATGTGCACTCTCACAAAATTAATGAAATTTATCGATCTAAACCAAACCAACACACCACTTCCAAACTCTCACACTCTCTCTCTCTCTCTCTCTCTCTCTCTCTCCTCCTCCTCCTCCTCCGAGATTCCGTGAGTGTGCCCCATAATTATGTCCCAGCCCACCCCATCACATTATGACAGTCACATCAAGACAGGCCTTGTACCTTTGTTGTCATGACAGTCTGGCATCAGTCGTGTGGAGAGTGGTGGTGGTGGTGTGTTTGTCCAATATATTGGTTACCTTTGGAATATATATATGTCATAAACAGATTATATATAGTCAGTATATATTGTGACGCCTCCCGGCGTTAACAGAATGGTTGCGTGGGGCGTTGCAGCTCGCTAGCGCTCGCCAGGATGGGGGGATGGGCTACAGTTGTCCTAGAATGATCTGCTTTATTTTATTAGTGTCGTGTTGCCACAGACAGTCTAGAAATGGTCTTTGTTTTGGTCTGTGACCGCGCCTTATATTTTATATTCGCTACAATATAAATGTTGCTTGTGTGGGAGGCGAGCGAGAGAGGGTGAGGGGGTACACCTGGCAGCGGGGTGAGCTGTCACGCAGCTCGCTTGGGCGCTGACGGCGTTGGCGGCCGGGTGGTCAACTAGTCCCTGCCCATCGCGCGGCCTCGTGTTTTTTACCAGCTCAGAGCTTGCCTGACACACGTATCGTCTACATCCTTTGCAATTCTGTCCCCCATACTCGCCACTTTGCATACTATTTCTCTCTCTCGACTTCTCCTTTCTCATTCTCTAATCTTTATTAAACTCAACATCCCTTCTGGTTTCAGCATAGACGTTCACCGTCGACCAGTCGTATTGTACGCGAAGCTCTCAGATATTTCTATGTATGAGGTTTGGAGAGACGGACTTTTCCGTGTGTGTCCTCTCTCGGGAAGGTTGTAGACCGGTATATGTCTCCCTGGCAAGGTGTTGAGTGATTCTGCTTGGTTATTTAAAGCTAGACTAGGGGTAAGGTTACTGTGTCGTTGTCTCCGATGTGTGCAGTGTTAGCTAAGCCCTGCACGACATCGACAGGTACTGTGGGAGCCTAAGTTGTCTTCGGGTGGGTTTACTTTGCGAGCACAGCGCTGTGGTGTGAGAGGGCCATAGCCTATCCCTCACAACATAGTGCTGCCTCTTTGTGTTGACTTCTGAGGGATCGCCAGGATAGAACTAGGTACTAGAGAACTAGATTTATCAAGAGAGCATCCCCGTCAAATAACGTAATCGTCATTATACCACCTTCGGACAACGTTAGGCTACGAGCCGCATGCTCGCCCATTGTTGCCCTGCCTTGATACCCCAGCTAGACTTTATTAACTGAGCAGACACTGGTTAGAGATAAGCCCCCATTATTATATGTATGCAACATTATTATTCACTGCACTTTTGAGCCGAGGTTGTTGTTGAGTTGCACAACCCTAGTAGGCTGTTGCGTTGTGTCACGAAGCATTTCTTTAGTTGTCGAGCATTACTACCTTTGCGCAGTCTTTATTATTCACCTGCCTATTATTACTATATGTCCTAGTATTTATTGTGACCCGTATTCTGCATTATAATTGTTCAAGATTCTTTACGAACATCTTCCCAGCATCAGACTTATTTCAGAAGTTTCTAGTTGATGTTGCAGGACTAGCATTGCACTTTCTTTAATACAGGAGTGCCAGTTATTTGAGTATCTACCGTAACGCTAATTAATCACGTTAACTATCTTTTCTTTGTGTAACCTAATCGAGTAATCTTTTACTGTTTGAGAATAGGCTGTTTCATCGAGCGTCAGCCTAGTGTGTGTGCACCAGTTACCGAGTCATAGGATACCTCGTTGTCCAGGCACGACTCAGGGCGGTAATGGTGTTTTGTTTTCAAGTGTTTAAGGCAGGGGTTGGATCTAGTGTTACCGATGTTGCATTTTGCCATTATCTAGTCCAATGTTGAAGAGCCCTGTGTCTTTGAGAACCTGGATCGTAACAATATATATATATAATATACACGTATATATTTTTTTTATTTTTTTTTATTTTTGTTTTCTATGTGGATGAGCGAGACAAAAGGCAAAACTGCCTATGACGAGTGCCTCCACCAGAGTTGAAAGAGTGACAGGGCCAAATTCAAGGAATATTCGAAGCAAAATGTCTGGACACATGGAATTTGAAGCAATTTAATTCATAGCATGAGGGGGAGATGGATTTATAGAGAGAGAGAGCTCTGAGGAACACTGATTATTATAGTAGCGGTAGAATAGAGAGAGAGATGCAACATTGCGGCGAAGAGAGAGTTGCAGAGAATCGGTGAGGGGACGTAATTAAATTAAACGAAAAGGCTTTCTTTTCTACTTTATCAAGAAGTGCTGTGTGAGAGGATCCTCCCCACACATGTGAACAATACTCAATACATGGACGCACTGTGCCCCTGTACAGAGCAAGAAGCTGTGTGGGGATGAAGAACCCCTGAAGGCTGTTGAGCACACCCAGCTTCTGGGAAGCTGTTTTTAGCAAGAGTGGTAATATGGTCTTTCCAAGAGAGATCTGAGGAAAAAGAGACACCGAGAATGCTGAGAAAAGATGAGGGGTTAATCTGTGTATTGTTGAAGTGTAAGGGATAGACCTGTGGTAATTCTTGACGGGTAGGTAAATGAAGAAATTGGGTTTTGGAAGCATTGAAGGCAACAAGATTTTCTCTGCCCCAATTGTAAATAGTTGATAGATCAGAAGATGAGAAATATTTAGTTTGAGAGTGACAAAAAAGCTTTAGCCAGATAGTTGAGAATTTAGAAGAATCAACATTGGGAACACGAGAGTAAGCAAGATTGTTTTGTATGGTCGAGGGTAATAAGTGTTGTCAGATATTTCACAAAGTTTTGGACACTGACTAATACTCTGAGGGATAAGCAATTTCCCCAGTAACTATAAAGATACCAATAACACTTTTTGAGCGTAAACCACTGGAATCTATAACAACACTTAATACCCCCGATTGTACATATACGCAACATCCACTTGGCTTGAAACTGAGGATAGAGATAGTAGGAGGATACAGAGAAGGGTTTGCTGTCAGTAGTCCCAGACAACTGGGTTTTGGTGAGAAAGAGAAGATCAGGAAACGTTACTCTCAGTCTTTCTTCTATTTAACAGCTGAGCTCTGGAACTCTCTCCCAGAATCAGTCTTTCCCTCCTCCTATGACTTAAATTGCTTCAAACTCCGTGTGTCCAGGCATTTTGGCTCGAACGTCCCTTGATTTTGGCCCTGTCTCTCTTTCAACTATGGGGAAGGCACTCGCTACAGGCAGTTCTGCCTTTTGTCTCCCTCACTCACATAGACAACAAAAGAAGAAAAAAAAGGAGAGGTGGTGTTCCACAGAGTGGAAGTTAGAGGAAAAGCCACGAATGTTGTAGAAATTGATAGTAAGAGTGGGAGGTCGCGGTCCAGTGCATTGCAATAGGTCAGCATCAGGGGCCAAACCAGTGGGGGCATTTCTGACTATAGCTATATTAGCTCACTTTGGACCAGCTGGAAACTATTTGACATGAAAGAGTCCATTACACTGATGCGGGGGAGGACACTATATACAACTTTCAATGTATGTTTTAACGGTTGATAATTGGACATTTTGTTATAGTCTTATAGAACATTTTATACTTGGAATACCTTGTTTAATCATTTCCCAAAGTTATGCCCTTTGCTCCTGGGACACCCTGTATACTGTATATACATACGGTATATATACTGTATATATATATATTTTTTTTTGTTTTCTCTTCTACATTTCGTTTCCAAAATAGTTCCCCCCCCCCTCTCTCTCTCTCTCTCTCTCTCTCTCTCTCTCTCTCTCTCTCTCTCTCTCTCTCTCTCTCTCTCTATCGTTCTCGTCCACATTCTTTCTCCTCCTCCCCCTCCTCCTAATTTCCTCTTGCCTCCCCCTCCTTCACTCCTCCATCCTGTCTCGTAACTTCCTTCCGCCTTATCTCTCTATCGATCCCCGTCTCTCTCGCTCTGTTCATTCTCTCCTCTCTCTCTCTAATCCAAATAGGTTTTGATATTTTAAGACCTTTCGTACCATTTAGGTGTGATATTTTCATGGTTAGCGTGTGAGAGCTTGTTATTTAGAGAGAACCATGCTATTTTATCTCGAGTGGGAGGTTCTTGGGGGTGTATTCTCTTAATTGACATAGTTCGAAGCCTGTTAGTTGCTGAAGGCCCTTTGTAAACTGAGTAAAATCGTCTAATAGTAGCCAGAATAAAGTTAAAAGGACGACACCGGTACATAAAGGGTTAATTCAAACAATTCTGCCCAGCCCGTATTTGCACACGGCTCCCCCCCCTCTCTCTCTTTCTCTCTCGCCTTCTACTTTGCTGATCTTTTCTTCCACTATAAACTGTCCCTGTCTAGTAGTATTAAGGCTCGACCACCTAGTAGGGACTGCAAGGTCTGTGTGGTCTGAGTAGCCTATCTGTGTAATTTTGCAACTCTCACTCTCTCTCTCTCTCTCTCTCTCTCTCTCTATCTATCTCTCTCTCTCTCTCTCTCTCTCCATTTTAAGTGAACAATTTTATTAATCTTTATTTATTTACGTATTTACTTATTTATGTGTTTAGTACCGGTGACATCCTTTTATTTATTTACGTATTTACTTATTTATGTGTTTAGTACCGGTGACTTCCTTTATTTATTTACGTATTTACTTATTTATGTGTTTAGTACCGGTGACATCCTTTTATTTATTTACGTATTTACTTATTTATGTGTTTAGTACCGGTGACATCCTTTATTTATTTACGTATTTACTTATTTATGTGTTTAGTACCGGTGACATCCTTTTATTTATTTACGTATTTACTTATTTATGTGTTTAGTACCGGTGACATCCTTTATTTATTTACGTATTTACTTATTTATGTGTTTAGTACCGGTGACATCCTTTTATTTATTTACGTATTTACTTATTTATGTGTTTAGTACCGGTGACATCCTTTATTTATTTACGTATTTACTTATTTATGTGTTTAGTACCGGTGACATCCTTTTATTTATTTACGTATTTACTTATTTATGTGTTTAGTACCGGTGACATCCTTTATTTATTTACGTATTTACTTATTTATGTGTTTAGTACCGGTGACATCCTTTTCATCATGTTCTGGCTACTGTTAGACGATTACATTCAGTTTAAAAAGGGCCTTCAACAATTAACGGGCTTCCAACTATCTCACTTAACCCTTGCTACAACCCCAGGTCCTTCTTAAACTGCACAAAAACGTCTATATATAGCTAGACAAAATAAAATAAAAAGACGTCGCCGGTACAGAAGGGGTTAAGAGAACCCCCCCCCCCTTCCATCCCATTGCTTTACCAATATTAAGACCTATTGTGCCATTTAGACGAGCGATAGCAAGTCTGTAATTTTAGGAGAAACCCTACCGAAAAATGTACAAATTTATCTTGAAATGGCGTCTAGGGGGGGGGGGGGGTTGAGTTGATGGATATGCAGCGAGGAAACTACCACATAAATAAAGAAATACATATATAGACCAAAACATAACCATCCCCCCCCCCCCCCCCCCTTTAACCCTCTCCGATATATGACGCGATTTTGAGCCTATTAGGGATACTTTAAAGCCTTTGTTACCATCAGGGGTATTTAGAAACCTTTAGTTTAGTTACTTCAACCTCTGCAGTTGTCTTTGAGTTAGCTGTGGGCAGAAAACTAATTTTGGAGAGGCAATTTATAAGAGTGAGAGAACTCTATTTCTTATTGCTAATCTGGCAACCTCTGCGTCATATGAGTCTGAAGGGGTTAAGGGGGGATGGTTCACTTTTTGGGCGATTTTTGCATGTATTCATTATTTTTCTAGTTTCCTCCCTAGACCTCCATCAAATTATAAACAAAAACACATCCATTAGATCCCCCTTCTAGATTAATTTGTATATTTTTCGGTTGACAAATTTCCCGGCCGAAGGCCGGTTCTTCCAACATTACAGGCTCACTATCGGTCGCCAGGGAAAAAATCGACACCTAAATAGCACGAAAGGTCTAAATATTGACGAAGAAATGGGGCGAAATGTCTTAAAATCGACTAACTAATGGGGCAAACATCTAAACATTTGAAAACTAATGGGGCTACACATGAGGGAGAAAGTGGTCCAGAAAACCAGCCCATCCCCCCTTAAGAGAAAACCCCCACAAGAACTTCCCCTTCGAGATAATATGTGTATGGTTCCCTCTAAATAACAGGCTCTCTATTGCTCGCCAGGGAAATATTGACACCTAAATGGCACGAAAAGCCTTACAAAAAAATAAATAAATAGATAATAGTCTTGGGCGAACGTCCTAAAATCCCAAAACTAATCGGGCTAAACATGAGGGAGAAGGGGGTCCAGAAAAACAACCCTAGATGAAAACATTATACCTGGCCATATTCGTACGGGACACTTTCTCTCCCTCCACTGCAAATCGTGTACATTTGGTTAGAGCTGGGAGTTATATACAGTATATATATATATATATATATATATATATTGTTACGTATCTTGATCCTCAAGTGGTTAACTTTATGAATCTAGATAGCACAGAGATATATATTAAGGTATCAGTCAGCTGAAGGCAAAACAAAAGTAAAATCTAATAGAGGTATTTCCTGTTGTTGCTTCCTTTCCTTTTGGATCTTAGGACTTGGTATCCTTTATTGACTGATACTCTTTAATTATGAAAAATACTGAAACTAATTAAAGTCATGTAGTATTTATAAAGAATTATTATTTAACCGAAGCTTAGTAGGCTATGGTTAGGAACCGAATAAGTTATAGCTAAAGAAGGACTATTAATTCTATAAAAAGTCTTGAAAGATAAATATTAAAGTAAGAATATTTCTGTCTCTTACCCTTTTTGAAATGAATAGATAGTTTTCTTATGTCCTTTTATTTATATTTAATTACTTTATTCTTGGTTCTTGTCTTACGTTAATAGGATTATATTATTATTATCATCAGGAGTAATATCAAAGTCACATAAAAAGTTAAATATATATTTAATAATTAGTTAAATGTATTTCTTAACCACGTAACATTGAGGTTTGATTATGAGTAAATAAAGTTACAGGATCGTTTCATAGATTCGATTCAGGTCTCACTCAAATAATATGAAAAGCAAAATATAATATTTTGAAGCAAAAGAATTTTCTTCAGCTTAGGAAATCACTAGAAGTAATATTAACACAGCCATGTTAGTCTAAGGCGATATTACTAATATGAGACAATAGCATCACCGTACTAAGCACCGTTAAGCAATGTAAGCTTAATTCAAAGAAAATTAAAGAACTCGTAAGTATTAATATAAAACAATAGTATTACTTTCATCATAACCCAATTACTTAAAGAGTTGCTTTAGTCCACAAGTTAGTCAACTAAAATAGTTAAGTACATAATAGCGTTAACGTTAATTCGCAATCAAATAGTTAAGTACACAATAATAGTAGCGTTAACGTTAATTCGCAATCAAATAGTTAAGTACACAATAATAGTAGCGTTAACGTTAATTCCCAATCACATATCTCACTAATCAACATAACGTAAGTGTTTACACCGAACACACTTAACACACACATATATAATCTGACTGACAGTCACAATCCCATTATAATACTTCACCCCGTCTTCCTCCAGCTGCAAGTTCACCTTCCCCAACTCCAAATGAGACTGATTTGAATGCCCACAACTCGGGTCTTATATACCAAACAATGATGGTGTAGGAACGAATCAGGAGGCGAGTGATGGTGCGCGCCCCTATCATAGCTCCTCGAGTTGCATAGCAGGTGCCTGGTCCAATCACAGCTCCTCGAGTCGCATAACAGGTGCCTGGTCCAATCACAGCTCCTGGCGTCGAACATACGTCATAGCGTCGGTCATCAAGTAGTTTGCAGGGTCCCCTATGACGCACGCAGGTGTGAAGGCTAGTTTGCAGGTATGCGGGCGAGGTAGTTTCCCCACTGCTTCACCGTTTGGGTAGTGCGGCTCCTTCAACTCTAATTCTAACTCTTAAATTAACATACAGGGCTCCATATGTCAGACCTCCCCCCTAGAAAAGAGTTTAAGGAGTACAGTACATAATATTAAACAGAATACATAAATAGATTCACCACCAGATTGGCAACAGCAAGATTATAATGAGGATATAATAAGGATATCACCCAAAGTAGGCAACGTCTCTAGGTACCACATCAGAACATAGCCGGAACGTAGCTGGAGCGTTATTCTAACTGCAAGGCATCTCACAGCTGAAGGCTTAAAAGCGCACTACAAAAGCATGATGTTTACCTCGCTACAAGGGAGAGCTAATTGCCAAAATCCTCTCATTAAGTTAAACTTACTGCTGCATGAGGCCAACCTGGTAAATGCAATCTTTGATCCGTGGCAGTGGGTAGGTATCGTTCTTTGTGACAGCATTAACTTGCCTGTAGTCCCTACAAAACCTATGGCTCCTGTCTGGCTTTGGCACAAGTATGACCGGACTACTCCACTGGCTTAAGGCCCTTGTGATCAGCTGGTTTGAAAAAATTAAGTCAAGCTCGACCTGCAGTATACTCCTGCGTTGTGGTGAGACACGGTAGGGGGATAGTTTAATGAGAGTTGCATCCCCTACGTCGATGTCGTGCACGGCCAAAGAAGTGAGCCCTGGAATATCACGGAACACACTGGGAGACTGAGATAAAACAGAGATTAGATGGTTCGCTTGCTCAGAGGGAAGATGACATAGTTTAGATGGTAATTCCCTCCAAGCCACTGAATTATACTGAAAGTTGGATAGGCTACATGACAAGTCAAAGTCTGCATGGATACCTTCAGGCTCTGGAACAGTCTGTTGCGGGTCAGTAAGAGAACTGAAAACTTCGTCCGCACCAGGCTGTCCACAGGTCCTGACATTCACTGCCACAGTGGGAGAATCTGGAGGAGAGGAATCAGGGGACCTATGGTAGGGCTTCAACATATTTATATGGAATACTTGCGTGGGCTTTCTCCTGTCTGGGGTAGTTACTAGATAATCGGTAATGCTCACCCTCCGAATGATCTTATATGGGCCCCTGAACTTGGCAGATAAAGGTTGGCCAAAAAGGGGGAGCAGGACCAAAACCTCATCACCGGGCTGAAACTCCCTCTCACGGGCTTTTCTGTCATACCATTTCTTCATGGAGCTTTTAGCCACGGTCAGGTTTTGAGCGGCAAACTCACATGAGGATCTCAGCCGGGTTTTGAAATCTGAAACATACTTGAGGAGGTTTTGGTTCCCCTCCTGGCCAACTAGGCTATCCTGCAATAGTTGCAAAGGACCTCTTACCTGGTGACCAAAAACTAGCTCATTAGGGGAAAAACCCAGGGATTCAGTTGGAACCTCACGAGTAGCAAATAAAAGAAAAGGTACCCCCTTATCCCACTCAACTCCGGTCTCTGTACAATATTTACGTAACATTCCCTTTAATGTCTGATGATATCTTTCGAGAACCCCTTGACTCTCTGGGTGGTAGGTGCTAGACTTAACATGCTCGATACCCAACTCCTTCAGGGACTGCTGAAAAATGTTAGAGGTAAAATTAGTTCCTTGATCACTTTGCACCTCATGGGGGAAACCCATTCTGGTGAAGAATTTGAGCAGTTCCTTGATGACAGTTGGAGCAGAGGTAGTCCTTAAGGGTATAGCCTCTGGGTAGCGAGTTGCCATGTCCATGATAGTTAATAAATAAATGTTACCTTGGGAAGTCTTAGGCAATGGGCCTACAATGTCCACTACCACCCGAGTAAAAGGATTCTCGAAAACGGGCAAGGGCACCAGAGGATGTACAGGCACCTTCTGATTGGGTTTTCCTGTCATCTGGCAAGTGTGACACACTCTACAACACTCTACTACATCTGCACGCATTCCTGGCCAGTAAAAGTGGGCTCTGATTCTGTCTAGAGTTTTTCTCACACCTAGGTGTCCTGCCAATGGTATACAATGTGCCATTTCCATGATATCTTTACGACAAGGTTTGGGGACTACTACTTGATGGACGTCCCAAGCCCCGTCATCGATTGGTCTGTGTGGCGGTCTCCATCTTCGCCACAATACTCCTCCTTTGAGGTAGAAACATTCACCACCCTCCTTTTCACATTCCTCTTCACTCACGGACCTGGCAGCTAACTCCTTGCATTCACTATCATCTCTCTGTAGCTCTACCAGGCCACTAGGACAATTTGGAGGGGTTTCATGGTCATCGTTAGGGTCAAGATGAGCCATAAAGGTGTCAGATAAATCCACCTCAGTCACATCATCAGGCACAGTAGGAGCGTCATTCACACTCTCATCATCCCTTTCATCAACTCTTACATTCGGTACATTTCTGTCGGAGGGAACTGCTACTTGAGACATTGAACGTGTGACAGCACACACAGGGAAAACTGTTGGCATCTCCTTTTCGAGCTCACCGGTTAGTGGCTCGTTAACAGGGGAAAGTGACAAAATGGGGTCTGGTCGGACCTTCTCACCTGCTACATCATTCCCCAAAAGGAGCGTTACCCCAGGCACAGGGATATCTTGGGACCTACACAAAGCTATGGTGGCCTCACCCTGTAGTAACTCACATTCAATTTCGCCTTTTACCAAGTATGCATAAAACTGGCCTCCAGCACCTCTCATTACAACTGGTTCGCCAGGTGGGCACTCAGTGTAAGGATTCACCATGAGGGTGCTAGTAGAACCTGTGTCTCTCAGAATTTTTACCTCATGCAAACAACCATTTAATCTCACGTTGCCAGATGATATAAAGGGACGGTAACTGTCCTGCACTGATGGTGAAATTATTATTGGCTTAACCCTAGTGGGTTGCACCACACATGCTACTACACCCCTGTCTAGATGTTTTACGTTAGCTGCTAGGTACTCCTGTCGAGAGTCCTGCATTAAAGGAACTTTTGGTGCTAGGTACTCCTTCTGTCGGGAGTCCTTCATTACAGGCACATATGGAGTTTGAGATACGGCGGCAACTGTCTGCCCCGATCTCTCGGTTCTCTCCTTGGCCCAGCACTGATAAGTTAGGTGGCCTCTCTTGCCACAAAAAGTACATACTTTAGGGGATACGGGAAAGTTCCCTCTTTGAGCATTACTATTAGTTTGGGGCCCACCTCTGTTACCATTGCCCTGAGTCGCATTTTTAGTTGGGGGAACAATTCGGTTTTGGCTAGCTGGGGAAGACGTTATAGGCTTGTGACTGGGTCTGTCAGATTTGTGATTTGGATACTTAAAATTAGAGCTAGAATTATCGTAGGGCTTCTTTCCACGAAATTTGTTGTTGAGCACGTATGTGTCAGCCATGTCAGCGGCGTCAGCAAGACAATCTACCTTTTTCCCCTTTAAATGATAGGATACAGAAGAATCAATTTTCCATAGGAAATTTTCTAACAGGACCAACTCCTTCAGATCGTTGTAGCTTGTGACTTTCTTACTCTTGACCCAATGATTGAAAGTTTTAGTCATGGTCCTGGCAAATACCTTATGGGTTTCTTCTACTTTCTTCTGGTTTTTACGGAAAGATTGCCTGTAAGCCTCAGGCTGCAATTGATAGGTTTTTAGGATAGCTTCTTTGAGATTGTCATAATCCTGCCTAACTTCTGCTACTTCTGACAAATACGTGGCTCGAGCCTGCCCTGTCAAAACAGTTTGTAACATAAAAGGCCATTGATCTCTTGTCCACTTCATACCTCCAGCAACTTCCTCAAACAAAACAAAGAAATCCTGCACATTATCCTCAGTGAAAGGTGGAATGACAATAGTCATAGTTAATCCCAGAGGGGGAGCAATTAAGGGAGCATTAAATTGTATTGACATTTAGTTGAGCCGTACGATATTGATATTCATATTGTTCGGTCGTTGCTCTGGCTTGTTCGGCATTTATTCTGGCTAGTTCTATATTTAGTCTGGCTTGTTCTGTCTTTGCTCTGGTTTGTTCTAGTTCGAATAATTGATCAACGGTAAAACCAGGTGGCAATTGTTCATCAAGTTGGCTAGGTTTACTAGGGATCCCACCAACTGCTCCGTCACCCTCCCCGCCTTCTACAGGGAACAGGTGGGTTTTTATGGTCTGAGCCACCTCTACTTTGGACATGTTTGAGACAGTTAATTGGAGATGTGAGGCAAGCACTTTCAGTTCGGATTTTGACAGACAGTCAATATCAGGGGCTGTGGGTTCTGATTCTATGAAAACTCGAGCATCTTCTTCATTAATTAGTTGAGGCATGATTAATATTTGATTTTTAAGTAGTGAAACGTTAATGAAACCGAGTGAAACTGTATGAAACGAATCCTGGTGAGGTCGCCACTCTTCTGTTACGTATCTTGATCCTCAAGTGGTTAACTTTATGAATCTAGATAGCACAGAGATATATATTAAGGTATCAGTCAGCTGAAGGCAAAACAAAAGTAAAATCTAATAGAGGTTTTCCTGTTGTTGCTTCCTTTCCTTTTGGATCTTAGGACTTAGTATCCTTTATTGACTGATACTCTTTAATTATGAAAAATACTGAAACTAATTAAAGTCATGTAGTATTTATAAAGAATTATTATTTAACCGAAGCTTAGTAGGCTATGGTTAGGAACCGAATAAGTTATAGCTAAAGAAGGACTATTAATTCTATAAAAAGTCTTGAAAGATAAATATTAAAGTAAGAATATTTCTGTCTCTTACCCTTTTTGAAATGAATAGATAGTTTTCTTATGTCCTTTTATTTATATTTAATTACTTTATTCTTGGTTCTTGTCTTACGTTAATAGGATTATATTATTATTATCATCAGGAGTAATATCAAAGTCACATAAAAAGTTAAATATATATTTAATAATTAGTTAAATGTATTTCTTAACCACGTAACATTGAGGTTTGATTATGAGTAAATAAAGTTACAGGATCGTTTCATAGATTCGATTCAGGTCTCACTCAAATAATATGAAAAGCAAAATATAATATTTTGAAGCAAAAGAATTTTCTTCAGCTTAGGAAATCACTAGAAGTAATATTAACACAGCCATGTTAGTCTAAGGCGATATTACTAATATGAGACAATAGCATCACCGTACTAAGCACCGTTAAGCAATGTAAGCTTAATTCAAAGAAAATTAAAGAACTCGTAAGTATTAATATAAAATAATAGTATTACTTTCATCATAACCCAATTACTTAAAGAGTTGCTTTAGTCCACAAGTTAGTCAACTAAAATAGTTAAGTACATAATAGCGTTAACGTTAATTCGCAATCAAATAGTTAAGTACACAATAATAGTAGCGTTAACGTTAATTCGCAATCAAATAGTTAAGTACACAATAATAGTAGCGTTAACGTTAATTCCCAATCACATATCTCACTAATCAACATAACGTAAGTTGGCGGGTGCCCAACTCCGAAAGGAGTTGAAGTAGGGGAGCTATCCCCCCGCCAAAGGCGGCTTTCTAGGGCCTTTCCTAGCTGATGCTGAGAGGATTGGGTTCTAGTCATGTGGTGATGGGCTGGTCTATCAGAGTGAGAGCTGAGCGATCTCTGCCATACCCATAGCTTACTCTGACTGTTCCTTTTACTTATATATCTTCTAGATCTCAAGTGACGGCGTCTTTTCCGTGGATCGACCTCCCTCCTGCCAACCTAAAAGTTGGCAGATTGGGAGCCAAAGCGTCACATTTTTCCCTTGCCCCTCAACTTTCCCTTCATAATTGCTGAGGGGCACAGGGCCTTGGGTGGGGCTTTGGTTTCCCGGGCGTTTCCGCGCCCTCCTTAGCTCCCTGCCTTAGAGTGGCTTCGGTCACCTGGGTTTTGTTAGTGGTAAGCAGGGAGGGTTTTGTGGGGGCGCTCTATGGCCTTGGCCTTGCTCGGGACCTTGGGGCTGTTCGGCCAGGCAGCCTGGGGAACAACAACAACAACAACGTAAGTGTTTACACCGAACACACTTAACACACACATATATAATCTGACTGACAGTCACAATCCCATTATCATACTTCACCCCGTCTTCCTCCAGCTGCAAGTTCACCTTCCCCAACTCCAAATGAGACTGATTTGAATGCCCACAACTCGGGTCTTATATACCAAACAATGATGGTGTAGGAACGAATCAGGAGGCGAGTGATGGTGCGCGCCCCTATCATAGCTCCTCGAGTTGCATAGCAGGTGCCTGGTCCAATCACAGCTCCTCGAGTCGCATAACAGGTGCCTGGTCCAATCACAGCTCCTGGCGTCGAACATACGTCATAGCGTCGGTCATCAAGTAGTTTGCAGGGTCCCCTATGACGCACGCAGGTGTGAAGGCTAGTTTGCAGGTATGCGGGCGAGGTAGTTTCCCCACTGCTTCACCGTTTGGGTAGTGCGGCTCCTTCAACTCTAATTCTAACTCTTAAATTAACATACAGGGCTCCGTATGTCAGAATATATATATATTGTGACGTTAACCACTCCGTTAGAACCGCATGGCTTGTCCTACAGTGACTCGCTAGGATCGCCAGGGCAGTGGATGTGGCTACAGTTGATGTATTATTGTGTGCTTTATTTCATATGAAAGCTTGTGTCATGGGCAGTCCAGAAAGGCTCTTTGTTTTCGCCCATGTCAAGGCTTTCTATATTTAATTGCAAAGTATATGTTTTATCATTAACCTAACAAGTGCGCATGGGGGTAATTGAAAACGTCCCCCTGTGCTGACGTATTTGAGGTGTTTCCGTCACTAAAATATTCATTGTACCATTAATAGCATTAATAATTATCCATATGCGCCTATTATGGGTTGATTATAAAGGTATTAACCTGAAACAACAATAAAACGAGTGAAAACAGCGTTTGGATGGTCAAAATCGGAGATATAGCCCGCGAGTTGTATAATGTATGGGTGAGGCAAACTGCTTTCCCGCCAATTTCCCCCAAGGCCACTGAGACACAGTCGATCGATACTCTCTCTCTCTCTCTTGCACTCGCTTGCCATCAGTGATGACAACACCCTGCTTGCAACTCGCTAATGTTAGCACGAAAATATACCTCAGAATAAGGGAATAATAGGGAAAATAGGTGATAACTGAAGGAGAGGAGGAAAGTGGGGAAGGAGGGGAGGTAGAGGACTGAGATTTTGCATGGCCCAGGGGCCAAAAAAAAAAAAAAAATAAAAAAAAAAAAAATAAAAAAACAAAAAAAATTCGATGTCAAAAGTTGATTTTTTATTTTACTTACTCTCAAGAGTCTTCCCGCAGTCCGCCGGGGGAACTCTTAAGAGTCTCCCCGCAGCTCCCGGGTTAAGTAGTACTGCTGTTTGCGGATGATACAGTTCTGATGAGTGATAATGAATGGGAGTTGCAGGGTCTGGTAAATGAGTTTGGAACAGTGTGCGAAAAACGGAATTTGAAGGTAAATACGGGGAAGAGCAAGGTTATGGTCTTCGAAAGGGGTGAAGTCACAGAGTGTGAGGTGAAGCTGAACGGTCAGGCTATGGAGATCGTCAACTCTTTTAAGTATCTGGGCAGTGTGTTGAGTAAAGATGGGACTATGG